>JACXGM010006047.1:0-22189 GCA_016801145.1 Umbra pygmaea
ACTCTTTAGTGTACTGGCTGTGCTGATGTTTTTCTCTCACTCTTTAGTGTACTGGCTGTGCTGATGTTTTCCTCTCTTATGTCCTTTATGTATGATGTCACTACACTGCCAGAGCTTTCTTGGGTAGTCAGGGGATGGTACATATCAAGATCTCTCATTGTGGCTTCTAGGCTATCAGCAGTAAAACTATTGCTATCGCTATCATAATCAACATTGCAATTGAAAAGTGTGTTGTTAGAAGAACTAACATGCAATTGAATTGTTTTCTTCACCTCTGTCTAATGGCAATCTATGGTGGTCCAGCTGGGAGAAAACACTTTCTTCTGAGTCCAACTGTCAAAGCGCCCTCCTCAGTACTCTGTAGCCCATACCTGCCAACATTTGGTTTTCAAAATCCAGGAGATTTGTGCAGGGACATGGTGGCACGACCGGGGGGGGTACTGTTAAGTGTAATATAACTGTTAATTGTATAATTTACATTGCAATTTAAATGAAAACATAACTTGATATATTAATATTTCTTTATATTTTTCATTTGTAATTGTATTACAACAAAACATCACAGAAACACTGCACTGCACTTTTTAACATGTTGGTACAAACACATTTAACACTGTGGTGAAAAAACATTGAACACATTAAATCATTTTTCATCATTCTTTGAGCATTAATAACTGTCTCTTTTTGGTGAACATCATTACGTTTTGTAAACATGTATATGTGCTCACTTTTGATTTGAAGTGCTTTAGTTGTATGTGGCAGATTTAGCTCCTCTCAGTTTCCTCATGGATGGAGTGTACTTTGAAGCCAAACTGGTGTGGTTTATTTTGCAGGATATGAGAGGGCAAAGAGCGCTGTTACTCATGCGATTTTCTGTAACTTATCTTTTTCACCACGCTGAATCTCCTCTTTAAGGAGGCATTGCTATGGGGAATACAGAGCATAGCTTTCATCAGTCTAGTCAGCTCACTGAACCTGGTCTCATTCCTCCCTACAAGGCCCCAGAATCTGTCAACTCTGTGTTCCTGGGGCAACTTGTTGCTGTCTGTGACCTGGTAGTCTTTGAACTCCCCTCTCAGTTTATCTGGATCCTCAAACTTCAGTTGGAGAAACGTGCGACCTAGACTTGCCACAATGTAGTATGTACAAATTTCCAACAAGTACTCAGTTAGGTTACTTGAAAGTACTGAATGGATATTCCTTCAATAAAATTATACTTTTTCCCTGTTTCAGGAGAGATATCAAGGCGAGAGGCTGGGTCCAGTACCTTCAGGCCTTTAAGCAGCTGAGATTGTAAAGGAAAAGCCTTCAGCATCTTCCCAATGACTTCCACATAGAAAGCTCTCACTGTCCTAAGCGCACAATTACCACATAATCACAAAATATATTAACCAGGAATAATGAAGGTAGACAAATGAAGCATCCTGGTATGATTATTACACAAGCTACAACTTACTGATATATACTTGTCACTGACACAGAGGAGAATTTTTGAGGAATGCCCTGGCCTCAGCTCCAATGAAGAGATCCTCATTAGTCAGCTGTTGCTCGTGTCTGTGGGATACCTCACTGACAGGAGTATCCACAATCAATCTAGCTTGAACAATGTAGCCCAAGTATCTTTTGACCAGTCTTGTCATCTTACTATGTAGCTTATGGATCATCACACCCTCTGCCTATCGGTAAAACATGGGTAAAAATTAAATGTAGAAAAAAAAAAACTTTTTGTAATGTCTCCGCCTTCACCCTACTGACCTGGAAGGCAGTGTTGAATGCAACCAATGTCTTAAAAGCGGCACTCAGAAACAGAAAAAGCGTCTGCTTGGGGCCCGTTGGCCCCATCTGTGTCTCCTGTTCTGTTAGTAACTTGTCATATTAGTCTGAAAGGCATTCAACATGTATTAGATCTAATATACAACAGATAATATAATTATAAGCAGTCAAATATATAATAGAGTTATGAGCTATAAGTACGCTATAAGCTTATTCTGACATTATAATATAAGAGGAATGGCATCTCTCTGTCTCAGTCAACTGTTGTCATAGTGACTTAGCTACCCCTCCCCTCTGAGGGAATAATCCATGCTCATATCTCTACAATAACAAGTGTCCCAGTGCCTTTTCTGCACAGTCACAGTTTGGCCTTGAGTCTGTCTACATGACTATCTGTCTGCACTCAGACAGGCCTAACAGGCCTTAGAATCCTCTAAAGGCCCTAAATTCTGTGAAATTCTGTGCCCCACATGTAATCGGTCTCTGAGGGCCCCTTCTCTTTTTATTCCCAGATTTAAGGGGCCATCCACACGTTAGGGCCCTAAATACAACCCCAATTCTGAAAAAGTTGGGACAGTATGGAAAATAGATAATGTCAGTAGATAATGTCTATAAACGATAAAAACCCATTTTGTAAAATTAAATTAACAAAATATGTTTCAGAATTGAAAATATAAAAAAGTATATTTAAATGTACTTAAAAATTTATTTTATTTATACTAAATATACTTCTAATATATTATTTTGCTTAAATATATTGAATGCATACTTATGGTTAAACATAAGTATACTAGAAGTATAATACAACATCTGTAGAGCATCTTCATATGCATTGTCAAAGTGTGACCTACCACATTTTTACTTGGGTTATATATTTAGATGGTAGATAAAAAGGCCCACAACAGCATATTTTCCTGCAACACAGGTGGCAGCAAGGCCTATTTCTCTCACACAGTGACAGATGGGTTGACTTTAAACACCTCTAAACATTTGTTTTGTGCAAGTTGGTCTCTATTCCAAAGAGAAAAGAATGCTAATTTGTAAATGCAACAAATTTGTCTATGTTTATGACTCCCTACTTCACTACTAATAGCCTCATTTATTTTCCTAATTTTCACAAAATGAATGGTGTAATCATGAAATAGCAAGATGGCGTTTTTTAATGAGAGCACTTTGCAAGTGACTAGTTTGTATCAAAAGCCAATTTTAATTCTTTATTCAATACATTTAAGGGGGAACGCTGACAAATATCTATAATTTGTCTATCTTCCTAAATTGCTTGAAGTAATTATTTGACTCTCTCTCTCATCAGACAGCTCTCTCAATCACGTGGAGCAGGGGTGAGCAAGCAAAAATACTACCGCAATAGGTGATTATAACCTTACAAATGATATACATTAATTTCTGCCCACATTGTATATTGACCTATTTTAAAGTTAAGTTCTATTATAAGTTTGTCATGTTAGAGATTCAGGGTGGCAAATCTAGGGGTCTCCCATCTGCTCATATAGAGCTGGAGGTAGGTGAGTACTATCAGCTCTACCTGGTGCATCCATCTGCGTTTATAGATTTGATACAGGGCTGTTTGTGTTTGCAGCACATTGGCCTAATTGGTCTCAAGTACAGTTGTGCTAATAAGTTTGCATACCCTGGCAGAAATTCTGAAATTTCGGCATTGATTTTGACGATATAAATAATTCTGACTGTTATGTATGGATAGTGATCATATAAAGCCATTAATTATCACATAGCTACCGGTAGTTGTTTGGCTCCATTGTAAACCATAATAATAACAGAAATCACTTAAATGGCCCTGATCAAAAGTTTACATACCCTTGAATGTTTGGCCTTGTTACAGACACACAAGGTGACACACATAGATTAAAATGTCAATTAAAGGTTAATTTTCCAAATCTGTGGCATTTTATTTTGCAATTAGTGTCTGTGTATAATAGTTAATGAGTTTGTTAGCTTTCACATAGATGCACTGAGCAGGCTAGATACTGAACCATGGGGAGCAGAAAAGAACTGTCAAATTACATTATATTACTAATTATAGTAATTAAAACATAATTATATTACTAATATTGTGCAGTGTAAAGTTGGAAAAGGATGTAAAAAGATATCCAAAGCCTTGCAAATGTCAGTCAGTACTGTTTAATCACTCATTAAGAAGTGGAAGAGTCAAGGATCTCCTTGATACCAAGCCAAGGTCAGGTAGACCAAGAAAGATTTCAGCTAAAACTGCCAGAAGAATTGTTCGGGATACAAAGAAAAACCCACAGTTAACCTCGGCAAACAAACAGGCTGCTCTGGAAAAAGACGTTGTGGTTGTTTCAAGGAGCACAATAAGACGATACTTGAACAAAAATGAGCTGCATGGTCTAGTTGCCAGAAATTAGCCTTTACTGTGCCAGTGCCACAAAAAAGCCTGGTTACAATATGCCCAACAATACCCTGATGAGCCTCACAGCTTCAGACACACTGTAATTTGGAGCGATGAAACCAAAATAGAACTTTATGGTCAGAACCATAAGCCCTATGTTTGGAGAGGGGTCAACAAGGCCTATAGTGAAAAGAATGCTATCCCCACTGTGAAGCATGGTGGTGGCTCACTGATATTTAGGGGGTGTGTCAGCTCTAAAGGCATGGGGAACCTTGTGAAAATTGATGGCAAGATGAATGCAGCATGTTATTGGACAATACTGGCAGACAATTGGCATTATTCTGCACAAAAGCTGCACATTGGTCACTCTTGGACTTTCCAGGAAGACAATGACCCTAAGCACAAGGCCAAGTTGACCCTCCAGTGGTTACAGCAGAAAAAGGTGAAGGTTCTGGAGTAGCCATCACAGTGTCCTGACCTTAATATCACCAAGCCACTCTGGGAAGATCTAAAACGTGTGGTTCATGCAAGATGACCACAGACTTTGCATGACCTGGAAGCATTTTGCCAAGACAAATGGATAGCTTTATGACCTGCAAGAATTCAGAACCTCATAGACAACTATCACAAATGACTGCACGCTGTCATTGATGCTAAAGGGGGCAATACACCGTATTGAGAACTGAGGGTATGCAGACTTTTAAACAGGGGTCATTTAATTATTTTCTTTGTTGCCATGTTCTGTTTTATGATTGTGCTATTCTGCTATGACCTAACATTGAATATAAATCTCATGAGAAATAAAAAGAAATTGTTTTGCCTGCTCACACATGCTTTCTTTCAAAATGATACATCTATTATCAATTCTCCAGGGGTATACAAACCTTTGGGCACAACTGTATTTACTGGTGGTGTTCATTGTTGTCTCAAGTAAAGTAAAGCTTCTATATGTGAAGACAATTCTTTCTTAACAAAATCTTGTTTAAAGTGGAGTTCCTTTCCACACCTTAAGTCACAACTAGTGAAATCAAAGTGCCTTCCTAGAGGTCGGAGGTTAAAATGCCAGTGCTGACAGTTGGAAAATTAGGGTGTTCCGCAATACAAAAAAAATTGCATTCATATATGAAGGTTTCCTTGAACCCAAAGAAGACATCTTATCATTAAACGCTCAGCTTGCAAAGTATGTCAAGGCCACTCCATTACTAAACTGTAAATGAAATCATACAATCTACAGACAAGGTCGTGTTGACCAATTAAATCGCACAGGTCATAGGTGGGTGGAGTTCATTAGCAAATTACTCAACAACATTTTCAACTAAACACAAGCACACAAACGCAGTAGACAGCAAAGTCACTGCCATGCACTTAGCTGCATCATAGTGAAACAACGGTTAGAATCCAGTTGTTGGAAAACACATTTTCATCACATATTATTATTCTATATATATTTAGCTACACTCTTAAAAATAAAGGTTCCAGGAAGTACCAAAACGGGGGTTTCACAACGATGCCATAGAAGAACCTTTTTTGGTTCCCCAAAGAACCTTTCCTTGAAGAACCTATTTTTTCTTAGTGCCATTAATAAATGTGAAAATAATGCATAACTGCCCAATAATAAACATGTTGCCTTTTATGTTACTAATATAAGTTTAAATATATTTTGCAGTCTAATTAACATAGGAAGCATTAATCTATTCATAGCGGTCAGTGCAGAGATTGTGGCAAACCACCACAAATAAATCAATGTATGGGAAACACAAATTTACTCCAAAAATGTAAGGTCACATGAGATTGATGGTGAAGAACCATTTTATAATCTAAAGTACCTTTTGGCGCTACAAAGAACCTTTTGTGCAATAGAAAGGTTCTTTAGATGTTAAAGGTTCTTCAAGGAACCATATACCCGAGCACAGAAACTTTGAAGAACCTTTATTTTTAAGAGTGTAGAACAGCATTATGTGAGCCCAAAACTAGTTTAAAATACAACACCTGTACATTTTTTTAAGACTATACTGGAATTTAACCAGACTAAGATCCAATTGTTATTTGTATTAACCTGGGATCAATTAGGGTTAACTGTCCTGCTCCTGGACAGAACAATAAAGATTTAACGTTTGCGGTTAGGGCAATGAACCAGGGACCTTTGGCACACCAGTCTGATACCGTAACCACTAGGCCACATTGCCGCCCCCAGATTCTATGGATTTACACAAATTAAGCTTAATTGTTAGTCTATATATACAGTATAGTGATGAATGTAGTAGCAAAGTGTGATGGAAATACATAATTTTTTGTGCATCATTGTTCACGTTTAGCCAGAAATATTCTCAATTTTAAATGAACTGGTAGTGTCCAAGTACACACTCTGGAGGGCAGTACAAGACAAGTAATGTAATTTTTCTGCAGATGCCATATGGTAGCATGAAAAACGTCACAGCACTGAAACCCAGATTAAGATCTGAACAGGTGCCACTAGAAAACGTCACAGCCATAAGTGTAGGTACGTCTAAAACCTGCAGACATTAATATAAACCATTTCACTAACAGTGAAATAGCATCTCTGCTCTGGATCCAAATATGGTCTTATTTATGACATGGTTATGGATACGGTTGAATGGGTAGTTTTCCTTTTTGCAAAATCCCCCTTAGAGATAAGCATGGCTTTGTCATTTCAGAGGATTTCAGTAGAATGGGAATGCACTGCTCTTTATAGCAGCAGCAGAAAAATTCCCCTGTCCTTGTAACCAGTCTTCGCTCTCTCTCTCTCTCTCTCTCTCTCTCTCTCTCTCTCTCTCTCTCTCTCTCTCTCTCTCTCTCTCTCTCTCTCTCTCTCTCTCTCTCTCTCTCTCCCTCTCTCTCTCTCTCCCTCCCTCTCTCTCCCTCCCTGATTAACCTGTGGCCCTGCTGTGCCTTGTGTCTGGCTTTTCCGTCCTCCGACAGAGATTTTTCATTTTCACTGGGATTCGTTTCTTTTTTCTTCTTTCCTTTTTCTCTCAATTTCATGATATCCAATACGTGAGTACAGACTTGTCACATTGTTGCATCTCCCAGCAAGCTCGGTAGGGTCAAAGATCTTTACATGTGTCCCCTGAGACATGTCCCACCAAGACATGATAGATCTTATCACTCTGCTCAGTCAACCAGAACCCAACTTGCTTGGAGAATCTAACGGCCGCAATTAGCGTACTTGTGTCCGACCCTTTACATGGTGTAACTGGAGCACAGTGTTACGAGGCAGCATTTGGCATGTGCACATTTTTATTGCTTAGCATTGTGTTTTTCCCATCAAGGATCGGTTCTCTGTTTGTCCCACAGTCAACACAAATTACTGAGGTAACAAGTGGAGGCTCATTGGCTAATGTTTGTGTTGTTGGTAAACTTGAAAGAAAGTTTAAAAATGGTTCTTTGGCCAAGAAATCGTTATTTGTTTTTGCAACCTTTTATGTAGTTGTATTAAACAATGAACAAACCAATTGTGCAACATTCATGCTTGTCAACATCTTTAATTTTTTAACTTTTCCATAAAATGTAAACAGTACCTAACCGTTTTAGCTATACATTCCCTAATCCTCTACTTTAGATGAGACTTTACTAGCTTTAGTAACATTTTGTTTAAATTACTTTTTGGTGTACCGCTACAATATGACCAAACTATCTGCATATTTTTAGACAATATCTCTATGAAAATAAAAATATTAGCTGTGCAACTCATGGGTCTAAATGAGTAATTTATTATTTTTATGTTGATGTTTCTTTGTCTTTTTACTCACCCAATTAATAATGTCTATAACAGAAAAAACATGACAGTTTTCATTCGCTATATTGCAGAAAGTATGTGGACACCTGACCATCACACTCATTTGATCTTGTTGGGTGTCCCGTTCAAAAACCGTGGGCATTATATAGAGCTGGCCCCCCTTTGTGACTATAACAGCCGCCACTCTTCTGAGAAGGCTTTCCATAAGATTTTGTAGTGTGTCTGTGTTTTTTTGCCCATTTAGCCAAAAGAGCATTTGTGAGGTCAGGCACATTTGTGAGGTCGGGCGAGAAGGCCTGACGTACAGTCACTGTTCCAGTTCATCAAAAAAGGTGTTCAAGGACTCTGTTCAGGCCACTTGTTCCTTCAGACCAAACTCATCTAACCATCTTTTGTGGTAAAGAAAAGTGTCTTCTCCAAACCTGCCACATAGTTGGAAGCACCCAATTATCTAAAATGTCTTTGTGTCCTGTAGCATTAAGATGACCATTCAGTTACGGGGCGTATCTATCCCAAACCCTGAAAAACAGCCCCAGACAGTCATCCCTCCTCCACTATAGCAGGGTCGGATTGGCCATCGGGAGAATTAAGGGATTTCTAAAACGTTTGGTCTAAATAAAAAACAGTGCCCCTGTCCTACACGGCCGGTACAAATAACAACCGTACTTCCCGGACATTCACATCTCCTCAGTGGATTTGCCCCAAGTTTCTCAGTTGCAGGAGTGCTTGTGTGCATGCTTCCTACGTGCTAGCATCAGAAGAGTAGTTTTAATTTAACAGACCGTGATTGGTCAATATGTCCTCGACTTCCAGGTTCTGTGTGTTCATTGAAGTTGGAGCGGAGTGAAACACTGCAGTTGTTTTACAGTCGAATCGCGTGGAACCGTGTCACATTGAACTCTTTCTACATTATTATTGTTTCTTCTCCAAAGAAATGGAGACAAAGAGACAAGAACAAAAGGTTTGCGTGTAAAAAATATGAGAGAAGAGACAACAAGCACTCCAAGCTACTGCTGCCAAATGTAACAAAAAAGTTTACTTTGACCATCACCACCTAAGCTTACAGTAAGTGGAGATGAAGCAGTACCAGAGACGTCAGCTGAAAGCAACAGCCTTTTCGAAGTTCAAACAATTCAAATACCCAAATGAAATTATAAATGTAAAAATAGTTTATACTGTTGGTATTCCTGTTAGCCAATTAAGATTAGGTTCGTATTCTAGAACAGAAGAGTAGCTGTAGCATGTGAATATATTTTTAAAGTGAAGAAGAAATAATTACCAAGAGAAAGGGACACTAATTTAATATGGCTTTAAATAATAAATGTATTATGTCTTTATTTTTCTGTTCTGCATATGAAAGCAGCCACAGGTAGTGCTGGAATGAGAAAACAGAGAAATAGATGGAGGCTGATGTGACGGTGGTGGGAGGGGCCAGAACAGAGACTGACAGGTGCAGTAATGTAACTATACACTACATAGTATAAGTTAAAAGTGATATTTTATGCAAGTTAGTTAGTTCAATTGATTTTGATCTTTGATAAGAGCTTCTTGATCACATTCCAGTGGCTTTCGGGTTAATTTAAGAAAGATTTGCAGAGGTCATAAAAAAATTTTTTCCAGAGCTGTACATCAATATTTTGGATTTTTTAAATATCACACTTTTTTACAGCAATTGTAAGCTGGTCACATGAGAACGTAGTTCCATTGTTATGGCTTGAATTACAAAAGCACTTTTAAATACTGTATTATTAGATCTAATTTTGTTAGCAGTCAATGATGGTACTGCATCTGTATCATACATTGCATGGTGTGTTAATTTGTTTTAGCGAACTGTACACATGTCGTGGGCGGGTCTGCGTTTCAAAATCTTGGGCCGGTTTTCAGTCCCAGTCCGCCCATTACCATTAGTAATGGTGTTCACATACTTTTGGATGTATAGTGTATATCTCTCAAAGTTAGGAATGTACTTGAAAACAAACCTCATAATATTGTTCTATTAACATTTTGTTAGGAAATGCATCTGTTTTTTCAAACATAGCAGCAAATACCATTTTTAATGTCATTTGAACGTAATTTGGAATAAAAACAAATGGCTAAATCTTTGACAGTATGAAAATTGAAAAAAAATTAAACATGTTAACACTGCAAAAGAAAAAGTAAACTTCAAAAAAGAGGCACTCTCCCGTAACTGTGAAAAAGTTTATTCAAGTATCATAGCTAAAGTTAGATACATCTACGCGTTTTAGCAAATAGGCCTTCGACTAAGATCAAGGAAAGTAAAAAAACAATTTCCCTTTGATTCTTAATATTTAATAAACAAGAAACATGTTTGATAAGCTGTCCTTCAACAAATAAAGGATAGGAGTTCACGTATCTAATTCCAAACTTCAATAGCACGTTTTCACTCTTACAGTATATATAGCTTCTCTTTTAAACGTTACGAGACTGCCTCTTTGAAATGCAATCATGTTTAGCAGCTCGAGTAATCACATTGCAGAACATCTTTCTGTTCCTCAACAGTTTTAGATTTGATCACTTTTTATGTTTGCAAATGCGCATTGCTTTGTTGATGCAGCTGCTCAAGCAGAATACCGGTAGGACAAATGTTTTATTTCTGTAAATGTGAGACCCGTGTAACAATGTTGAGGTACAATTGTAACACATTACACTCTGCCTTATACACAGACATGACGTTCAGGTAGTGGCTGAGTTTAAGGGAATGAGCTTGTTATGAGTGCGTGCTGTGGTTGAAGACAGACTCTGATGAAATAAGTCTGTTAGAGAATGACAGTCAGAGGTGTCAGTTAGGAGATCAGATGCTTTAACACTTACAGTAAGCTGAAAAAGTGTTGTGGACAACGAAGATCCCATGATGCAAATTTCCAAACCATTTACCATGTTGCTGATTCTCTAAAGATTCCTTGACTGAAAGTTTTCCCATGGCTGCATTGAGGTACATGTATGTGGACTGTAGGAAGAAGATAATTTATTCATGACAAGCAAACCATTTAATGAAACCTACCACCGAGAAATAGCTATTGCATTATTATGCAAAAGAAATTGGGGTCACTAACAGGACCAATTGGCTACTGCGGAAAACCTTGCTATATGATGTCTTTATTTGCCTGCTTTTTAGCGTAACACCTGAAACCTGTTCATCTGGTCTACTTCACATTGCAGATTTGTTGTCAAATAGTCCTGTATTATCAACAGCTTGTTATGGATAGTTCCGGTAGGCTTTACTCCCTATTGCTGTCTCTCTAAGTTCATTAGCTGGTTAAACGTTTCTGTTTTTAGGAAAACAGAAAATGCTAATGCATATTGCTATTGTCATGAAAGACATTGATTCAATTAATCTGGGCATTTTCAGCTAGCTATTTCAATTTCAGCTAGCTATTTCAATTTCAGCATGCTATTTTATTTTCAGCTTGCTATTAACGTGTTTCCTAACATGCAATTATGAGTTTAACAATGGATTGTTTATTTTATTAACTGTGGCATGTGTTCATTTTCTGAATCAATGTGTGTGGGGAAAATATGAATCTATTTTATATGTAAGCACGAGTAAGCCTTGTGTGGTCTGCTGTCCCCAACTGGATGAAAATAGAAACAGTACTGGTGTCACTTGATATTTGGCTCTCTAACAGACATAGTGTAATAGGACAAGCTGCAAGGCCTTGTAAGGAGCAATTCTTCTTGTCCAAACTATCATTTGTAATGAGAAAAATCTCTTAGATTGTGAGGTTTTCAGCAGGGAAGGAAATTACACATGGGAAAGATGGGAAGCTCAGAGTAGTGCTGGAGAACGCACAGAAAACCCTTCACAGAGATGCCTCTATGAGGTGAACTCTGGGTTTCTCACTGTAGAGCATGGAAGGTGCCTTATCGTACCACATGATTTCAGTTTACATTACGTACTGTATATGTAATTACAGAAAGCTAAATAATAATAAAAAATGTTCACATCAGTTTCCCCTTACTCTCACATAGCTGTTTGTCCATTACAAACAAAAGTGTTCGTTTTGGTAAAACAAAACAGTTCGTTTTGGTGAAAATTTACTCTCCAAATGTAGGTGAACTGCAATTTGAATTCCAAGCAAAGATATCCCAATTTCCAATCACATTGGGGGGAGATTGGATGGATTTCAGAATTTGAGCGGGGTTCAGTGTTGGGAATATTGAATTTGAGTTAGGGAAAGGGGTTGTTTTGTGTGCTTAGTCATGGTTGGTTTGGTTTTGGGGCTGCGTTAGGGATGGGGTTTGGGCTCAGGTGTGTGAAACATCCTTCTGGTTTGTGTGTGTACCTGTGTGTGTATGTGTGTGTATGTATGTGTGTGTGTGTGTGTGTGTGTGTGTGTGTGTGTGTGTGTGTGTGTGTGTGTGTGTGTGTGTGTGTGTGTGTGTACCTGTGTGTTTTTGTGGGTATATCCATATAAAAAAACTGAGGTCTGCGTGGCATAGCATTATTATTATTAATGGTATTATTTAGATGGTGAGCTTTAGTGGATTTTGGCCAGACATATCGCTTGGCGTTGAGGCCATACAATTTCATTTTAGTCTAATCTGACCATAACACCTTTTCCACGTGGCCTTAGAATCTTCAAGGTGCATTTTGGCAAAGCTCAGTCGTGACTGCATGTGGCCTTTCTTGAGGAGTGGCTTTTTCTTGCAACCCTCCCATACAAGCCACATTTGTGGAGAAGTTGTTATAATGTTGTCACATGCACACAATGACCACTATTTGTCATGAATTCCCTCAACTGCTTCAGAGTTGCTGTAGGCCTCTTGGTAGCCTCTCTGACCAGTTTCCTCCTGGCTCTTTCATCCAGTTTGGAGCAACATCCTGACCCAGGGAGGGTCTGTGTTGTACCAAATATCTTCCACATCTTAATAATGGACTTCACTGTGCTTCTAGGCACTGATAAAGCCTTTGCTTTTTTTTGTGTCCATCTCCTGACTTGTGCCTGTCCACAACTTTATCCCGTAAATCTTTTGACAATGCCTTGCCACCCATAGTTGACTGTTGTCTTCAGTTGCAGCAAGGACTGAAATGCTTCAGGAAAAGCTTGTTTCATGCTGAGCTAATCAAAATGACCACAGCTGATCACAGTTGAAAGTCAACTGTGCTATTGAAAAGGGGATTAACTACACCTGGTTGGGTTTACAAGTCATTTTTAGGAGGGGGGTGAACCATGTGCACGCCCCTCGCCATCCCACAGATCAGTCCGAGGAGTTGTGGAGCTTCTGACAAGGCAGAGTTAGTGGGAATTTGGAGGGGAGAAAAATTGAGAAAGAAAAATACAAATACAAAAAGACATATATAGATCTCAAAGCAATGTACATGGGGTTTTGCCTGCCGTCATTCATTATTTTTCCATTTGTCATTTAGCATATGCTCTTATCCAGAGTGAATTACAGTAGTGGGCAGATGCTTTTTCACACAGCTCACACATGTTCATTGATCTGACTAGGCTAGTTGAAAATGTAGCTTAATGTGGAGTTCACAATCTGATATAATGGAAGAAAATCAGGACTTTGCTTTGGAAAGTGTATGTATTTCCTCTGAATGTCCATCACTTCTCTCACACGTAGAGGCATGGAGGCGCGTCGTGTTCCAAGAAAATGACCTGAATGAACAGGGCTCTCTGCCTTAACCACTCAGTTCATTCTTGTCTGGGGTCTGGCGACGAGCACAGTTCATATCTTAAACTAAGCTACTGGACTGATTTCCAGGGACTGTTCCCTGATGCTGAGTTAAAACACATCTGACCATCATTTTCAGGTTCCTTGCTGACCATGACTCTGTTGACCGTTAATCATATAAAGTAAACACTTGATAAAATAGTTACAAAATAGAGAATTTGAGACAGAGGTGAGCGAGTTGAGAGAGAGAGGTGTGTGTACCTGTCTGTGTGTCTGGTGTGTGTGTAGTGTGGGAGAATGTTCTTCGACTGCAAGTCCCCTGCAGTAGTTGGAGAGTTGTGAGGTGTGAACACACAAGCCAGCACTACTTTCTGGGATATAGTCAACTTACACCAGTGGTCTGTACTTAAGCAAAGCCAACACGTACAGTGAGAGACGGGATGGTAGGCTTTTCCGTCTTTCTCTCCAGGGTGAGCTGCCTATCTGTCATACTGCAGAAGTGCTGGGTGAATTCACACAGGGATTGGATTGCCCACAGCGGGGACCTTCGGCTGCCGCTTATCTTTCCATTCGCTGACAGGAGAAAAAGCACCATGGTCCCAGGTATCACCCCGCCATCCCCCCACTCAACAACCCTCCTACCCCCGGGAGACAGCTGCTGATCAGTGAGTTGTGGGGTGGAGCCTCATTCGACAGAACTGGTCATATAATCCAATCACAGGTGTGGATGTTAAGTTGGTTATGAGTTCATATTAAAGGGTCATATAATCCAATCACAGGGGTGAGCAAGGGGGTAAGCCAGCACCCGGAAATTGAAGCTCCTATGGGGAGATTCTGAGGCTACCAAGGCACCACCTTGCGTTAGTATTCAATAGACTATTAGGGTCAGTTTGACAGCGAATAAATTTACATCTGAAGTGTTTAAAGACTCTATTTGTCCAAGTTTATTTCTAAAGAAACACAACAATGTATAAAAGTCTCTATTACCTTGTAGCCGTTTTTGTAAAAATATGCTAACGTTTTTTTCATAACCATGCAACTTTCTGTTGCACAGTAGAGAAATTACTGTATAGTCCAGGAGAAGCTGGCAGGCAATCGGGGAAACGTGGAGGCAGTGGAGATTCAGAATGATTCAGATTTCTCTTGGCACAGCTACCAGAAGACTTACTGTACGTACACACTGCCACAGACTTGAGCTTCAAAAGAAGCTCTGGATGCCTGTCAAGGATGCTTGACAAAAAAGTACGGGGAAGCTTTAGACGCTTTTGGCCTCTCTGATTTGGCAGGACATTCACATCAAGCAAGGAAGACTAGCAGATGCACTTAAACTCCGATTGGTTGACTGTCGTTTGCCGCTGAACCGTGTCATAGCTCATTACTATAAAGTTGAACAAACTTCAACTTTTCTGCTTGACATTCTGGTCGCTCAACACGCCCAAAAACGCGACGCTGTGTTGATTTGCCGGTCCTTGCAGCTGAGAGAAGCCGGACTTTATTGAAAATGAATGACTTCCGATAACTTTGAAGCTCAAGTCTGTGGCGGTGTGTATGTACAGTTACAACTTTCAGACACATCTACAGTACGACATCAAGCTCAGTTTGAGGCTGCGCAATACGCTTGGCTACCACCGGAAAAGTGCTTTTAATTGACTTCACTTGGTCTCCGTCAAAATCAATGATGTCGCTTGGTCTATTTTATATACTGTCAATGGTGTTCAGTTGTTCATGAGGTCATATTAAAGGGTCATAATAATGCAATCACGGGGTGGATGTTCAGTTGTTTATGATATCATATTAAAGGGTCAAATAATCCAATCACAGGGGTGGGTGTTCAGTTGTTTATGAGGTCATATTAAAGGGTCATAATATTCAGAGGATGGCATGATGGTAATCTTCCAGCTTCGTGCTGGGATCACGCTGTTGCACATCTGTACATTATCGCAAAATTTATGGACTGTCTTGCGTGCGTTTGTTGTTTATAACGATCCAAAAAAAGACATTGGAATTGTTCGCAGTTCAACTTTGGTGTAATTGTTGTCTGTATTTTTTATTTCAGCCAGAACAGGACCTTATCCAAGTTCTGGCAGCAGACAGGACTTGGTCCTGCTAACATTGGCAGTCTGTCTTTCTCTCTCAGCATGTCATTGTCATTCCTGAGGGCATCCCAGGGAGATACCCTTGACTGACCATCTGGATCCCAAGAAACATGTTCTATGCAGCTCTATCCACATCTACTAGCTTGACAGATATCATTATTTTGCCGGAACCTGGAGCTTTAGGCCTTCATGTCCTTGGTTTCACTGGGCACATACTGAATCTTTGCAGCCAAAAATGGGTGTTTGTTGAAAAGGTATAGGAAATGCTTGGTAAACGGTTGACTGCAACTCAGAGGAGGGAACTGAACTATTAGCTTTGTCAGTGAAGTTTTTCAACACTCAACACAGACAGAAGGATTAGGAGAGATGTCTAAATGTTTAGTGTTGTAATGTTCTGGCCCCCCAATCATTTTAAATCACTGAATCCAGCATTTCTTCTACAAAACCATGGTTATATCAGTAATCTCCAATACCAGAGACTACTGTGATGAAGATATCAGTTTCTGTTTTCTTCCTACAAAAATGTCTCTCACTTATTGTTGGGAGCAATCAGCTACTATAACCACATTTTCAGCCACAGTTGTTTTAATTTAAAGGTCCAATATGTAAAACACACAGCTAGAGGTTAAAATGGGTACTGCATGTCAAATTCAAAATACCTGAGTCGTCTCCCTCCGCCTCCTCCTCCAAAGAATCGAAACTAACGTGACAAACAAGGTCACATCAACCATGATAAGCAAACCGTGTTTTACTACGTTTCTGGTCATGCAGTCGTTTAGAAACATGCAGAGGTTTTTTGGGTTGGGTAGAATCTCTCTGTTGATCTCGTTCATTTGTTTGCTGCTTCCATGGCTGTGGCGCGCTGGGTTTGCGTTTTTACAGGTATGCCTGGCAACCCGGTCATGCTGTTAATGAGCAGTTGATAACAACACACAGGCCAAAATGTAAACATATATTCCGTCACCGAACGTAAATTTAAAAATACTGACAATAGCATTTTTGTCAGAAAAGACATTTCAGCTTAACATGTTTCCTTAATATCTGATGAGTCATTGGTGTCATTTTTTGATTTATTATGGTACATATATTACATGTTGCACCTTTAAGTAGAAATGTGCTATATATGTGGGTAGTTGATGTGACATGGCTTTTTTGTGGTTCCGAGCATCAAACACAAAAGAATAAAATTTTGTCAAAATCTTTTTTATGTTGCTCAGAATATGCTGCTTTATGTGAACATACTGAACTTTATTGCAGTTCATCAGTCACTTTTTCAAAGTTTTCCTACCAAACAGAAAAAGCTCATATGGTAAGCACTTCTGACCATGAGTTCTGACTATGGGAGCATGGCCGGGTGTAACGTATAGTTCTGCGTTGTGTTTAGAGAGGGGCTGTAACGTACTATTGCGAGCAGCCCGCACGACAGTTCACCACATCCTCTGACTGGTCTTGAACCCGCGGCCTTCTGCTCCGCAACACACATTACAGCCCTGCTTGACAACGTACCAACCGAGTGAGCTATACAAAAGGTACTTCTTTCATTTCAAGCTAGCTGTGGAGTGAGCTTCACGGTAGGATGTTAACTCCGTTACACGGGCACCCAACACACTGCAACAATGTAGATACAGTACAGAGGCGGGTGGTGTCATTATTGTGGCCAGACGCACAGCGGTGCTTGTCTTAGGTTGCCCCGTTGTCACTGGGGAGATCTTACCTGTCTTTGGCTAACCAGCCCTCTTCACTGGCCATATTTCATTATACTTTTCCATGACAATAGGCTCTATGCAGACCGTGAAGTGACGTAATGTGTACATTTGTTAAGTATTATTATTAACATTCATATTTCTTGGTGGTAACATACACCTCACAGAATAAGCATATAAGGAAGCTAGTTAGTAATTATCCAGCTAGCTAGCTAATGTTAAATCTTGTTTGTGGAAAAATACATTTTGGAATAAAGATTGTATGATTTCGACAATCGGCTAGTGTGGACTTTACTGGAAAATGGGAAATAAACAGAGGTATGTACATTGGCTGATTTGTTAGATTGGCTGTGTTCACTATAAGGAATTACTGCACATGGCTATGCACTAGTAATGACATTTAGAACATGTTTAGAGGCTCAAAGCATGATTTTAATTTGCCCCGTAAATGTGTAACAGTCTGTAAACTGGTACGTTTTGAAATCGCCCGGAATTCTCCTTTAATTTACAAAAGTGAATGCATCCCAACAGTGCCCATTGTTGTGTTCCATTGTGTACAATGTCCAGAAAATAAAATTCTGACATTAGTTTTCCTCATTTCCCCAAATATGAATGCATGAGGAAAATTTGGGAGAGTAAAGTCAGATGTCAAAAGTTAAACATTGTTAGAAACATGGCTGTCTGTAGCAGACATTTCCTTAAGACAGAAATAATTTAAGTGGGCGAGGGAGACTTAAAGATGGTGCTGTGCCAGTGTTGTTTCCCTGGAATTCTTATTCCCTGCCGCCAGCAAGACCAAGCATGTGGGAGCGGACCGAGTGTCCAGTGTCACCTACAAAACAGGAAGAGATGGATGTCGACTTGCTAATTCGGTGCCATGAATATGATGCCAAACTTGAGCCTTGGACATGGCACTGAAGAAGAAGGATCAAGTTATAATGGAACTGACAAGGAAGTTGGAGGACATCACATTACAACAGGTCTTTGGAGGAACAGATGATGACATCAGACTTGACACCAGATCAGTATGAACTTAGTCATGAAATTAAATCCACAGTAAAACAATCTCCAGTAACTGACATATTACACGATTGTTAATCAGCAGAGTAGCTCGGTAAAGTACCTGAAAGTGTATTGTGTCTGTAAATCACAGCCATAGCATGTCAAAAATACAGCCACAATTTACATTCAAGCAATGAAGTTAATGAGATATTGTACTCCTCTGTTATTATTAGGACACATTTGTCACATTGTGTAGCGGTGTGAAAGGACCGAGCAGGAAACCTACTGTTGTTGTTTTATATTGTCCTAGAGATGCGAAACCTTTAGTATTAAAGCAAACAATGGCCACGCATAAGATTGCACAACATTATATATAGTCCTTAAATCAACTATGCTCTTACCGTGGCACAGACAGGTAGACTAGATATAACAGTAGCCTCATCAACTATACACTATATTACTTACGAATACATATGGACACACACATTTTCTTTATGGAACAGGAACATCCAAACTTGCAACAAAGTATCAGAATCCAACGTGTGACACTGAGATATAATCATCAAACAATCGAACAGAAAACACAGGTAACAATGCCCGACACCTCCCTCTTGTTGGACCAGTGTATTTATAGAGGCAACTAACTTCCTAAATGAGTACGGCTGAAAGTAATGATTAATCAGATCTACAAGCACCAGACTAACCTAACTTTTTGAGCCAAATACAATTTGGAGGTACAGCCTAATGCATGTTTACAGTTGTGCTTATAAGTTTGTGAAATTTCGGCATTGATTTTGACAATATGACTGTCCATGCAAACAATCTGACTGTTATTTAAGTATAGTGATCATATTAATCCATTAATTATCACACAGTTGCTTGGCTCCTTTGTAAACCGTAATGATAACAGAAATCGCCCAAATGGCCCTGATCAAAAGTTTACATACGCTTGAATGTTTGGCCTTGTTACAGACACACACGGTGACACACAAAGGTTAGAATAGCAATCAAAGGGTAATTTCCCACACCTGTGGCATATTAAATTGCAATTAGTGTCTGTGTTTTAAATAGTCAATGAGTTTGTTAGCTCTCACATGGATGCACTGAGCAGGCTAGATACTGAGCAATGGGGAGCAGAACAGGACTGTCAAAAGCCCTGCGTAATGAGATACTGGAACTGCATAAAGTTGGAAAAGGATATCAAATGATATCCAAAGCCTTGCAAATGCCAGTCAGTGCTGTTCAATCACTTATTATGAAGTGGAAGATTTGGGGATCTCACGATACCAAGCCAAGGTCAGGTGGACCAAGAAAGATTTCAGCCAAAACTGCCAGAAGAATTGTTCGAGATACAAAGAAAAACCCACCTCAGGAGACATACAGGCTGATCTGGAAAAATATGGTTTTGTTGTTTCAAGGAGCACAATACGATGATTCTTGAACAGTAATTAGCTGCATGGATGAGTTGCCAGAAAGTAGCCTTTAATGCGCCAGTGCCATAAAAAAAGCCTGGTTACAATATGCCTGACAACACTTTAACACACCTCACAGCTTCTGGCACACTGTAATTTGGAGCAATGAAACCAAAATAGAACTTTATGGTCACAAACATACTGTAAGCGCTATGTTTAATGAGGGATTAACAAAGCCTGTAGTGAAAAGAATACCATCCCCATTGTAAAGCCTTGTGTAAATTGATGGCATAATGAACTGCAGCATGTTTTTGGACTATACTGGCATACAATTTGCATTCCTCCACATGAAAGCTATGCATGAGACAATCTTGGCCTTTCCAACCCGACAATGACCCTAAGCACAAGGCCAAGTTGACCCTCCAGTGGTTACAGCAGAAAAAGGTGAAGGTTATGGAGTGGCCACCACAGTCTCCTGACCTTAATATCATTGAGACACTTTGGGGAGATCTCAAACGTGTGGTTCATGCAAGATGATCAAAGACTTTGCATGACCTGGAGTCATTTTGCCAAAACTAATGGGCAGCTATACCACCTGTAAGAATTCAGGGCCTCATAGCCAACTATGAGAAACGACTGCATGCTGTCATTGATCCTAAAGGGTGCAATATACCGTATTGAGAACTGAGGGTAAGCAGACTTCTGAACAGGGGTAATTACATTATTTTCTTCGTTGACATGTTTTGAATGAAAACAATTTTTTTGCCTGCTCACTTGTGTTTTCTTTGAAAATGATACATTGATTATCAATTCTCCAGGGGTATGCTAACTTTCGAGCACATCTATAGCCTATTACCAAATATTCTTGCAATAACGTTACACACTGGTGTAGCTAATGACTTGTTTTACTAGTTTCCTTGACCTTTTCATTATCATTGTTCGTAATGCGATTGTATCGATGTGTATTGTGTTGGAACAGCCTTCCACCTCCTGCAACACTGTTTAACTTTTGCTGCACACTTGTGATTTCATTTAGGCACAACTTTATCCACAGCAGGGTGTCCTAATACATAGAATATAAAAAAAATAATAATAACAATATCTGTTGATTAGCTGATTACGGTAGATATTGTTATAGGCTGAATTGACTCAACCAAAAGTGCCAGGTATCAGCTACACCTGGCTCTCTTTGGACCATATGCTATGGCTTAGATACCTGAAAAATATACAGTAACAAATAACAAGTATTCTCTTTTACTTTTATTTTTACTTTTACTTTTTAGCGATAAGTAATATCATATACCAGATGATCCCAAATTTTTTCTGAGGCATGTCTATTACATGTCTACAAACCATTTCTCCTTTGCTTCAGATTGAAATGTAGACTACTGTAATTAGCATTTGCATTACATTAAATGCTTTTGCTTTATATGCAAAGTATTTGCAAGTATTGTTTGTAAGTTAATTTTTTCAAAATAAGGGAGCACTGTGTATTCACCCGCAATAAATCTTTTTGCACTGCAAAACACACCAGCACACAGACAAGGTAATTGTGCAATATACTATGATGAAGCTATTACAACTTTAGAAATAATGAGATCAGCTTTATGATCAACTTTTGATTAAAAAGTGTTTTGCCCACGTGGTCCCTAGAGGAAGGCCATGTCTCTGGCACAACAGAGTTTGCTAGATACTCAGAGAAATATTAATTATTATTTCACTATCTAAAAATACAAAAAAATGTTCTACTAAGGATTGCCCTTCTGGTCATGAAATGATTTTATATCCATATGGATTGATAAGTAATATCCCATACATTATGTAATTTTTGAGAGATTATTAGCCACGTAGGAAAGTGACACATTCCACGGAAACCAAGTGCTGTAAGAAATGACAACTACGTTACAGCCGCCAAGGTTCAATCCGTTTTTTGTGTTTCTTGGATATATAAAAATCATTTTCTTTTGGTGCCTTCAATTTTAAAACAATTTAGATACCTTAATCCGTTTTTCAGATGGTGGTTTGAACGTTGATAAAACAAGAGTCTGTGCTAGCTACTGTAGTGAAAGCCTAATATTGTAGTCTACATTATCTGTACTGTCCACTTATTGTCACACAGCTCATCACAGATTAACATTGCCTGGCATCCATGACTAATCGTCTCTTTATTTGCCTTGTTTTGGCATGCTTTGTCATTCTTGATTTTCCACACTTCCCTGCAACTGCCAGTCAATCTAAACAGCTAGCAAACGTTACTTTTTCTGCATTACTTTCCCACTGACATGACCCACAGTTGTTTGTAGCCTACAATATAAAAAATATACACTCACCTAAAGGATTATTAGGAACACCATACTAATACTGTGTTTGACCCCTTTTCGCCTTCATAACTGCCTTAATTCCACGTGGCATTGATA
>JACXGM010006047.1:22289-33761 GCA_016801145.1 Umbra pygmaea
ATGTTGGCCCATATTGATAGGATAGCATCTTGCAGTTGATGGAGATTTGTGGGATGCACATCCAGGGCACAAAGCTCCCGTTCCACCACATCCCAAAGATGCTCTATTGGGTTGAGATCTGGTGACTGTGGGGGCCATTTTAGTACAGTGAACTCATTGTCATGTTCAAGAAACCAATTTGAAATGATTCGAGCTTTGTCACATGGTTCATTATCCTGCTGGAAGTAGCCATCAGAGGATGGGTACATGGTGGCCATAAAGGGATGGACATGGTCAGAAACAATGCTCAGGTAGACTGTGGCATTGAAACGATGCCCAATTGGCACTAAGGGGCCTAAAGTGTGCTATGAAAACATCCCCCAAACCATTACACCAACACCACCAGCCTGCACAGTTGTAACAAGGCATGATGGATCCATGTTCTCATTCTGTTTATGCCAAATTCTGACTCTACCATCTGAATGTCTCAACAGAAATCAAGACTCATCAGAACAGGCAACATTTTTCCAGTATTCAACTGTCCAATTTTTGTGTGTTCTTGCAAATTGTAGCCTCTTTTTCCT
Source organism: Umbra pygmaea (assembly GCA_016801145.1). Lineage (NCBI taxonomy): Eukaryota > Metazoa > Chordata > Actinopteri > Esociformes > Umbridae > Umbra > Umbra pygmaea. Next base: position 22,853 of record JACXGM010006047.1, read on the forward strand.
ATTTGTAGTGGAGATGAGTGGTACCTGGTGGGGTCCTCTGCTGTTGTAGCCCATCCGCCTCAAGGTTGTGCATGTTGTGGCATCACAAATGCTTTGCTGCATACCTTGGTTGTAACGAGGGTTTATTTCAGTCAAAGTTGCCCTTCTATCAGCTTAAAGCAGTCGGCCCATTCTCCTCTGACCTCTAGCATCAACAAGGCATTTTCGCCCACAGGACTGCCGCATACTGGATGTTTTTCCCTTTTCACACCATTTTTTGTAAACCCTAGAAATGGTTGTGCGTGAAAATCCCAGTAACTGAGCAAATTGTGAAATACTCAGACCGGCCCGTCTGGCACCAACAGCCACACTTAAAATTGCTTAAATCACCTTTCTTTCCCATTCTGACATTGAGTTTGGAGTTCAAGAGATTGTCTTGATCACATCCCTGGTCAAGACATCTGGGGTGCAGATGGCTCAGTGGTTAGGGAGTCAGACTTGTAGTCAGAAGGTTGCCAGTTCGATTCCTGACTGAGCCAAATGTCGTTGTGTCCTTGGGCAAGACACTTCACCCTAATTGCTCCCAGGTCGTTGCTGTAAATAATAAATTGTTCTTAGTCAACTTACCTGGTGAAATAAAGGTTAAATTAAAAAACCTAAAATCCCCTGAATGCATTGAAGCAACTGACATGTGATTGGTTGAGTAGATCATTGCATTAAGGGGAAATTGAACGGGCGTTCCTAATAATCCTTTAGGTGAGTGTATATTTTGTTGGAAATGTGTTGAAATAAATAATCTTAAAGACCTATGTAATTCAGTTTTGATAACTGATACATCAAAATCAAATATGGTTATAATGTGATTTTATTGTTACAATGAATGGAAATATGTGGGCTTTTCCAGTGGTTTTTAAGTATAATCCATTGTCATTCTATTTGTGTCTGGGGTGTTTTATCAGGTTTTATCGGTTTAACACAAATTTCGGAAGCCCTATGTTTAAAATACACTGTTAGGCTACAATACAAAACAAAGCTAGGCTACTGTAAAACACACTGTTAGGCTACTATACAAAACAATGCAATGCTACTGTTAGACACACTGTTAGGCTACAGTACGAATCAATGGTATGCTACTGTAAAACACACTGTTAGGCTACAGTACAATGTTAAACATTTCTAGGCTACTGTATAAAACACACTGTTTGGCAACAATACAAAACAATGCTAGGCTACTGTAAAACACACTGTTAGGCTACTATACAAAACAATGCTATGCTACTGTTAGACACACTGTTAGGCTACAGTACGAATCAATGGTATGCTACTGTAAAACACACTGTTAGGCGCAAGGGACTTTACGCTATGTTGCTCCAGGTGAATGTTGCTGTACTTACTGTAAGTCACTCTGGATAAGAGCGTCTGCTACATGACTAAAGGACTAAATGCTAAATGACTAAAGGACTAAATGCTTAATAACTAAAGGATTAAATGCTAAGTGACTAAAGGATTAAATGCTAAGTGACTAAAGGACTAAATGCTAAATAACTAAAGGACTAAATGCTAAATAACTAAAGGACTAAATGCGAAATAACTAAAGGACTAAATGCTAAATAACTAAAGGACTAAATGCTAAATAACTAAAGGACTAAATGCTAAATAACTAAAGGATTAAATGCTAAGTGACTAAAGGACTAAATGCTAAATAACTAAAGGACTAAATGCTAAATAACTAAAGGACTAAATGCTAAATAACTAAAGGACTAAATGCGAAATAACTAAAGGACTAAATGCTAAATAACTAAAGGACTAAATGCTAAATAACTAAATGACTAAATGCTAAATAACTAAAGGATTAAATGCTAAGTGACTAAAGGACTAAATGCTAAATAACTAAAGGACTAAATGCTAAATAACTGAAGGACTAAATGCTAAATAACTAAAGGACTAAATGCTAAGTGACTAAAGGACTAAATGCTAAATGACTAAATGCTTAATGACTAAAGGACTAAATGCTGAATAACTAAAGGACTAAATGCTTTTTGACTAAAGGACTAAATGCTAAATGACTAAAGGACTAAATGCTAAATAACTAAAGGACTAAATGCTAAATGACTAAAGGACTAAATGCTAAATGACTAAAGGACTAAATGCTAAATGACTAAAGGACTAAATGCTAAATGACTAAAGTACTAAATGCTACATGACTAAAGGACTAAATGCTAAATGACGAATCATTGTAGATTGCAGTTTCATTCTGCCATTATAAACATTTTTGAATTTGCGTGTGCATCTGAGAAGGCGACACGCTAGTCTGCTTGTTTATTTGCCCAATTTGTGGCCCTATCAATTTCCCCTCAAATCTAGGAAATGGCTGAATTAGTATATTTTTTGTAAGTTTAAACACTGCCAATATTGTCTCCACCACATGGCAAGATGTGATGAGGTGCAGAAAAATAGTTTTAAAAGTAGAGCACAACATTATGTTTTCACCCTCCATGGCAGAATGTGTACAATGGTAGGAAATTAACTTTAACACTTTAGAAAAAGAAATGTATCTATCAAATGTAAAGGTTACTGTGATCATTGGCATTCTGGTGTTACACATACTGCAGAGAAAATTAACTCACAGTGAATTAATAGAAAACCAGTAAGTCTGGGTCACAATCGCTCTGCCTGATGGGACTACATTAAAGCCTGCTTTCTCAGCCCCTACTATGCCTCATGCATTTTCATCAGATTTGTACTATATGATATGTGGATTATAAAATTCCCAGGAAGTCAATAAATTACATAGGAAAATATGAGGTTATGGGGTGAAATTACATGACATAGACTGTAAATTACATAAGGAATATATGAGTGACATAGGGTCAGAATTAACTCACAAATATCGCAATCTCAGATTTCTTTGTTATTCAGCATTATGATCTTTAACATCACCGTTATGTTCCACAAAGTTTCTCCAACTGATTATTCGTTATGAACTCCTACACATACATAAATACATAAGTCATAAAATTCAATATGAGTGGGACTGATGTTATTCTTAGAAGACCTTACCTCCCTTAACCAATCATGAAAAGAGCACATTTACATCAGTGACTGTTGTTCACATTGGCATTTCAGATGTTTGACATTTCAGATGTACTGTATTAGCTAACATAAACTGGATTGACTCTCAGAAATACAATTCTTCTTCATAAACTGAATAATAATACGTTCAAATGTGGCACCACTTTTAGAGTTCATGTTTATGCAAAGCTACAGTAGTTTCTCCCACAATATAAAACGATCGTGTGGTTGAAATATAGTCATGACCACCTTGTCTGAAAGAATTGAGAAAAAGCAGTAAACCAATAAAGAATGTTGCGCTAAACGTCTTGAAATACACCTGCTTCACATTAAACCTGTTATATTTGGTTGCCCACAAACCCTCTACTGTGTCAACATTTTTCATAGCTGTTACCTCACATCAGGGGGGCCAATGATGGAATCACCATTTAGCCTGGACTACAGCAGCATATTTCACATTGGCAGCTAGAATCTGGTGACAAAGTGCATGATTGCAGACAAAAATTGCATAACAATGGGGAGGTTAACTATATTCAGACTAGCCAATAATAGCCTTCAGCCCACTATCACACTGTTATGCCAAATCAGACTATATAGTCACTGTTCAATTGGTTGAGAGGCATTATTCAATTATATAGTGGAGACCCACAAGTTGTTTGCATTATTTTCAAACCCATATGTGAGCACATGCCCCGCTAAAGGCCCTGTCTCTGTTCTGGCAGCTAGCAGGCTAGCGTTGCAGAGGGAGTGCGTAAAGTTCATTTAGATTTATCAGGAAAATGGTTCCATAAAAAAAGAATAAAGCAAAACACATTCTCAGCTGGGACCTTTATGTGCTAGCTCATTTACATAACGGGCTACACATCAAAAGTAAGAAGTAGCCTGTTTGGAATATTAATATGCAGCTTTTTTCAAGTTCACTCACCAGCATCTCCCTGTCAGATATAAAACGGATACAGGACAGGAGAAGGTGCGTATGTGTAGCCCCGCGCGATTGCATATCGCATATCGTGTGTTTTCTGTCAACCCCTGTTCTATTTTCTCTAACTTTTCCATTGGCCGGCGGCTTGTCAGTTCCTTATTCTGTCAGAATCCCCGTCACTCCGGAGGAAAATTAAGCTGACTAGTGGCTCCAGCTAAAGTGAGAAATGAGAGCACATTTGTTGAGGGAATTTTTTTTCATATTAGCCCAGGCAGACATGTGGGCTGGTTTACACAATAGAGGGGAATGTGCAGTAGTGGCATTTCTGCCCAAGCATTGGTTCTGAGGGGCAGACTGATTAACTTGTTTAGCTGTGTGCCATCCATGTCTAAGATTCTCCAGCTCTGAAGAATCCTCTTGATTGTTCTGGGAAGTGGTCTCTCATATGGTACAGGTTTCAGAAGGGAATGTGTCCTAATTGAAGCATAACATCCTTTTCACATGGATTTGTTTATTCACTAATCTGTGTGTGTGCAATGGGGACTGTACAGTATGTGTGTATGCCCGCGTAGCCTGGGCTTGTGTTGTGGGCGCGCAATTGCTCATTTTCATCATTTGCTCTGTGAGGGAAATGTAATAAATCAAATTAAAAAGCAATACCTCCCATGTGTTCCTAACAAAGTAGTTTCTGCACCATCTATCATTACATTAAATTAGTCATTAATCAAGTTCCATTGTAGATCGGACAATGTTTTCAAATGGACAAATATCAGGAAAAGAGGTAGAATCCTTTACTAATAAATGTATATTTTGAATAATAGGGGTGCCTTGAAAGGATCTCATGAATAACGTCAAAGTGAAAAATACGACATTTTCTTAATGATGTTGATTAGTTATCGTTGGGTAGGCGGGGTTAACTTGCTACAAGCGCTAAGCCACCCCCATGTATGCTAAGTAGTACTCTGAGTGGGGATCGGACCGTCGCCCTGGTAACAAGTACGCAGAACCATCTGACTAGTCCCAGAAACTGGCACACAAGGGTCCATCCATATTTAAATTTTTGGTCACTTGCTTTGGTACTCCGTCCCATATAATCCTATCGATGATGACTTTTATACAACAACCTCATTTTGACATTACCTAAACAACACCCATGGAATAACTATAAAAGTATTAATTAACACTGATAGACTTCTAGCAACCTGTTTATAAGTCCTGTGTCATATGTAGAGCAAATATAGTATTTAACATGTTAACATGATAGTGTATATTGCTTTTCATACATTTTTAAGCATTGTTATTTATGTACACAACTTACAGGACATCTTTTTTATTTTAAAATAATATAATTGATGACATTTATATCCGGTATGTTTGCTGTCAATCAAAACACTTGTTTTAATGATAGACGATATAAAGTCAACCACTAATTACGGGTACATTAGTAGTGATTTTAGGCACTCTAAACTACTATTACTGCTACTGATATTAGTCATTAACAGCAGAAATAATGACCTTATGTTTGTGTCCGGTTGTCCACCCTGATATTGAAAGGGTTGATCTCTGCCTAAGTCATGGCTTGTAGTATTAGGATAGATTGCAGGTGAGTCCATACAACAAACTAGCGTTAGGTCAAGGACTGTGAGAATTGCTTTAGCCAATCCAACTTTTCATCGTCCCAGAGGATATGAACAGCTCTTTCCAGCCTGACAGACAGAGATATAGTGAGAGCTTAGCCAGTGTTGAATATTTCATCATCACTTGTTGCTCGGTTACGAAGTGTTGTGTATGGGGTTCCTGCCTGGGTACATTTGTATGTATTGTGAGTGGCGTGACATGGTGTCAGCATGCGTGAGTATGGCAGCTATGGAGCTGTGGGACGCGCTCTGCCTGGTCCTGGGAGAATGGTCTTCCAGTGGAAGCTTTGAAAAACGATGGAGCCTCTTTGACCACTTCACCAGGGTGGATGACTATGGCCTGCAGCCGGGCAGATCTATCCAGCGGATCGTCTATCCGTCACGCAATCATCGGCTGACGCAATAATAAGCATCTCAATATGCATCTCAATATGCATACTATATAGTATGCCAGACTACGATTAGTATGTCCCAAACCATAGTACGCAAATATAGTATCAGAAGTCCCCGGATGGTCTACTACGTCCAGGTGATTTTTTAAGTATGCAGCCCTGCATGCTTTTTAGGGTGATATATCCCACAATCCTTTGTGACAGAGAATAGGAGGGGTTTTCCGAAACCAGTTCTTTTTGGCAGTGTTTAAATGTAAGTATCCAAAAGTTAGGTAAAAATAACCGTATCATTACATGAGTGTTTTTTAGTTATTGTACCAATATTATTAAAGTTTAAATGAAATACGAACAGGTTGTGCCAAACATTTAATGTTAAAACTTCATCACTCGTGGAAATGCTCTAATGTTAGATGCAACGTTATGACATGTTAGTATGTCCCAATGCTAGCATACTTGCTTACTATATACTTAATAGTATGTACTTTACTACCACCTGCACAGTACATACTTTTAGTGTGTAGTATGTAGTATGCATATTGAGATGCAGACATTATCATTGAAACGGAATCTTCTTGGTCTTACCAGCTGAGTTGCCTCCGTTTAGGAGTTTGTATTTATGTTGACAGACAGCTTAATATATCCTTGGATGTCTTCTTTTAAACTACTGTTTAACTACTGTCCTTCTGGAAAAAACTATAAATAAAAAACATTCAGGCATCAAAAGATTGGTCGTGTAAGGGGGAGATTGTTTGGGCCCGGAGAGATATTAGGAAATTTGAAGATGCGTCATAGAGTATTTGAACCCTGTGTGGAAGACATCTGAACCATAATAGTTTTATATATTTCAAAACAAATGTGTCCTTCCATGCTTCACGCAATATTTTGAAGCCCCCTCATTCTGATGTTATTTGCTGATTAGCAATAGACATCTTCAGAAATAACAGTGTCACTTATTTTGCAAGTACTGTACATTATGAAACAGGGGAGGCTGGCTCATATTTATCTCCAGAGTGGAATAAATGGTATGGTATCTCACACTGGGTTTAATGTGTCCATTCCATTTACTCAAGTTCATTAACATAACTTCAATAGGTTTTAATCCTACTCATTTTTGGTTTCACCAGCCTCCACTGTTAGGCACTGTTTGTACGTACGGATGTGTAGCTTTATTTGTAACACGATTTTCTTTGCAATCTTCGATGCTCATTGTTCAGCATTTATTAATATGCCTGCTATTGTTTGTTTTTCCGTTAATAGGATTGTATTATCAACGTTCTGTTATTAGGATATTGTCATCAACGTTCTGTTACTAGGAATGCACCATCAAGGTTATGTTATTAGGCTGTTTCATCAACTTTCCATCAACCCCTCTGTTTCTCTTTATAGACTGGAAAGTAAACAAAATCCTTTGATATAGTCATACCTACAGATGACTGCCTCTTCATTAAAACATGATGAAACCAAACATTCAATTAAACATATACATAAAAAACATACATAATTTCAAACATAAATTATAACAAACATAATTTCTAACATCATACTGAATATAATAGTATGACATTACTACTAATGTTATAATACTACACTACACTTCAAAAACATCAACTAATAAAATGGAGGGCAGCGAAAATATTAATGACAATTCAAAACGTTGGTGCGTGTTTAATTCAGTATTATGCTGTGATATTAATGACAACTCAAAACGTTGGTGCGTGTTTAATTCATTATTATGCTGTGAAAACTCCTGAGTGAAGTGGCACATTTAAAGATACAATTGTTTTCGTCCAAACAGCCACTTGTGGGTGCTTCGACTCACTTTTTTTTAAGGCATATGTAAATTTAATCTGAATAGAGGCGCATACATTTCACAGGTGGAGTTGCATTAGTGAGATCTTGAAAATAAAAACAGCTACTTCTGAGAAAATCTATCGTCTCCATGCTTGAATTGCTAGCCTATAGAGTCTAGAAATGCCATATTGTCACTTGAAAGTATGTTCATTGTATGTGGCTTATGGGGCTCAACAAAATGCTGTTTGAAGTATAGACACCAAATATCAACAGATATCTGTGCATGTGTCATCTCTGATTGTCTATATTTCTGCTGGACAGTTTAAGGGAACATCTGAAGGTGTTGTTGGTGAAAGTTTGTGGACATTTACTTGAGTCACCATATAGCCGAAAGTATGTGGACATCTGCTCATCACACCAATATGAGGTTGTTGGAGAATCGGCATTAATATGTAGCAGGTTTAATGAGTTTATACAAGTTTTACTTGAATTGGACAATGTCTAATAGGTTAAATGTAAGGTTAAAACTTACTATTTTTTGAAGACCAGTAGTTTTGGTAATAAATATTAAAATAATTCAATAGGTCATATGAAGTAGTCTAGGATAATAGGAGTTAGGCAATTCTGTAAACTGTGAAAAAAAAAATTGTAACTGAGGAAATAACCTTCAAACCTGTGAAGATATTATTAATTGTGTAATGACGTGCAAATGTGAGTATAGTCAAGACAGCATATAGTGAAGTCTCTTTGGGTCTTAGGAATGTGAGGGTTTAAGTTTGCATGACAGGATGAGACAAGAACAGATGTCCAGTTAAGATTGGCTGAAGAGGTTTTGTGAAACTGGACATTGCCTATTGCCTTATTAGCAGTGTTGGGTAAAGTAGCTTGTGCAGTTACATTCCAGTTACTTGTTCAGTTCACAAAATTTGGGAAGTCCCTAATTAAGTCAAAATTATCAGGTAAATGGAGTTCATATCTTACTGGTGACCATGATTGATAATTTCTTTAATCTTTCTATTTGTTTTATAGGTTATTTTTAAGATATGAACCCCATTTACCTGATAAACTTGTGAACTCAACATGTAACTGAAATGTAACTGGAATGTAACTGAAAAGTAGCTTTACCCAACACTTCTTATTAGGTAAAGAAAAATGATGGTCAGTGTATTGACTATCGTTTTTGAACAAAGGAAGAACCACTAGGGGCACTATAAAAGAGGTAAAGGGAAGTCACCAAGATAGTTGTCTCGTGGGGAGAGTAGTGTTAGAACATGACATGATAACTCATATCATGATAACTATCATGATAACATGACATGATAACTCATATCACGATAACTATCACGATAACATGATAATGTGAATCAATAAAGTCCAATTTTACACACTCCGAATCATTCCTGAAATTTGAGAACTTATTGAGCTGGCTTTGATTTGCCATGACAAGGTCATGTTTCTCAACTCAAGTTCCACTGCACCAAATTCGTCGAACCATGTCTTTATGGACCTTTTTTGTGTACAGGTGTACAGGTGCACAGTCATGCTGGAACAGAAAAGGGCCTTCCTCAAACTGTTGCGACAAATCTAGAATCACCCAATTGTCTAAAATGACTTTGTATTCTGTAGCATTTAGATCACCCTTCACTGGAGCTAAGGGGCCCAAACCCTGAAAAACATCCCCAGATCATTTGTAGGTGTAATGCTCGGTGTATGAACAGGGTTACCCCCAGGATTGTTTTTAGTAGCCTCAACCTACAATATAATGATGCAGTTACTAATTGAATAGCTTTATTTTGTTAAGATCTGAAATATGTTGAATGAAAATATGACAAAATTGGAGTAAACGTATCAAATTCAACTTAAGATTGAGAAAATAAAATCTATGTGAAGAATAACTCAGGTTATACTGGACAGAAAAGTGAAGCAAACTAAAAAAAACGTTTTTGGAACTAGTCACTTAATAATAATTATTAATTGAAATCTTTATATTTTGTACATTTTTTAACATCTCTAAAAAGTTGGTTTTGCAGCCCCAGCATTTTAGAACGGATTGCCATATGGACACTCCATATGGCATAGAGACTGATGGACAGGTACAGATTAATGCAGGGGCCTACCGGGCACTTGCACAGGGCACTGGGCCAGCAGGGGGCCCTGTCAAATTTACTGTGTCTATTCTTTTCATGAAATGTAATGAAATGTCTGTGAAATGTAGAAATGTATATTATTCATGTAATTTTCTCCTGTGATATGATTTGGAACTTTTTGATAGAGTATGTTGTACAGTATTTTGTAGAGTTTATTGTACAATACTGTATTTTAGCAAATGCAAACGGCTATATTCGGAGGCGCTATGTAGAAAGTTTTTTACACACGAACTACAGTCATTATTTTTGTTCTGTACTGTTGTTATAGACCAGCTATTCCTAAAGTGGGATACGAAATAAATTGTGGTTCAACATGTATTTCAATATTCAAGTGTGCCTATACTGTACGTTATTAAAGTGGTGTTTTCATGTCTGAATAGTCCAGTCTCACTGGCAGAGGTGGACATTTACTTGAGTAAAAGTACTTTGTTGAGTAACTCTGAGTTCACAGGTTTTGGGAAGTCCCTACTTAAGACCAAATTGATCAGTTAAAGAGAGTTCATATCTTAACAGTGACCTATAAAACAAATAGAAAGAGTAAAGGAAATATCAATCATGGTCACTGGTAAGATGTGAACCCCCTTTACCTGATCATTTTGTCTAAATTAGGGACTTCCCAAAACTTGTGAACTCAGATTTACTCAGAAAAGTACTTTTACTCAGTACTTTGTCCACCTCTGCTCACTGGTGAAAATAATCACCAACTAGTGTCTGGATAAATATCACCATAATGTCAAATATCAAAAAGGCTAATTGGCATCCAACCCGATAAACTACAGGTCCTTCTCAAGAAATTAGCATATTGTGATAAAGTTCATTATTTTCCATAATGTAATGATAAAAATTAAATTTTCATATATTTTAGATTCATTGCACACCAACTGAAATATTTCAGGTCATTTATTGTTTTAATACTGATGATTTTGGCATACAGCTCATGAAAACCCAAAATTCCTATCTCAAAGAATT
>JACXGM010006048.1:0-13888 GCA_016801145.1 Umbra pygmaea
GGGGGGGGGGGGGGGTTTAGACAGATTGATCAGCAGCTTTAATTGGCTCGTTACCCCTCCACCTCAGCCTCAACCCTTAGATGTTTGCAGATCCATACTTAGCCTACCGTTTGGATCTGCAATCAACCAAGGTCTTTTTTTGCTAAGATGGAGGGGGTTGGGGGCGAATTAGGACTGTGCAGAGGTGAACAGGAGCGCTTGATGTGTGCGCATGTGTGCAGATATGTGTGTTTGTTCGGGTTGAACTGGGACATTTGAGAGAGGGGGAGGGGAAATGGGGACAGAAAGGTGGATACTGTGACTTCTGGATGAGAAGTAGGATATGAACATAGGTGGTGGGAATGACATGGATTTATAGTAGGATAATTGAAAAAGGATGTTTGTTTGGAAGCAGTATTTTATTTCATGTCATTTGGGGGAAAAGATACCGGGGAGTGGAGTAGGGCGGGGTCTGATTGCGGGGAAAGGGATGTTCTACCCATTCAAAACTTTTATTTTAGAAATGCTGTTCATTTTTTATCATTTTTCTCTAGGATGATGTTAACATTGTTCTCTACTGGGTTTGCAACCTGGATTTATACACAAAAACATGATGTACAACCACATACTTTAACAGATAAACGTATTTGAAAGTACCACTTCAGTCTTTATGCTCATACAGAAAATAACTCTATAGTTGACCATGTTACAAGCATTTTACATGTGTGCAATTCTACTGGAATTCAGCAGAAAACCATAAACAGACACAAAACACTGTCCTTTTGCTGTGAGACAAAGTTAATAAAATGTCTGCTTCCATTGTGTGTTTCCTGTCATTTTCCTGTTATTATAATAATAGTGTCTAAAAGAATTACGGTAAATGTCTTCACTCTACAGTAGATGGCAGTAGTTTACCTCTGAATCAAAGGGTCTTCTCCGGGTCTTAAGTACATCAATTTGTCCCCTTTGGTATAGTTGGTATAGTTTATGGTTCCCTGAAGAATGTCTCGGTACTACACTTGAATGTGGTTCCAAATCCTACAACTTCATCTGATGTTTGCTAAATGTTATGATTAACGGCTGGTTTTGGAATACTTTTTAGTCCATGACTGCTTGAGATCCACTGGTTCAGAAATTTGGAATGGGTATAAATTCCAGGGCGGTAAATCCACGAGTGAAATACCTTGCCCGCAAAATTAATCGATAGTTGCATTTTTTAATACAATTATTTCGAGCGAATTCAAAGAAATCCGTTTAAACGGTAAAATGCGTCATGACGTAACTGACGTCGGCAAAGAGTCTGACGTCTGTTTGAATAGGGTGGCGCCAAAAACCTGAACTGTTTACAACGCAGCTAATAACTAACTAATCACTGTAAAGCTGTTATTAAGGAATTACACCGTTCTAGCTTTTACAATTACATACGCTTGCATATTGTAATTAAAATGTCTCTCCTCAAACCATTTAGCAAAACTCCTGAAATAAACGGGGCTAACATCCTGGTAAGTGCATCCTGCGTGTTTGTTGTTGATAACAAATGATAACAAAACGTATTATTTTCACTCTGAACTGTGATATTTCTGAATGCATGCACATTTTATAGCAAGCCAGCTATTTGTCTGTTTAACTTAACAAGTTACCTAGACAGCATAATATTGCTAGCTGTTGCCTGTGTAACTAACTACAGTAATTAGCTACTACAGTGTCCGTAAACTTACATTATTTTACATGTTTTCCTCTCTCAGCTGGTAGAGAATGAAGAGCAGTTTCAACAGTGTTTAGCTGAGACTATTGTTCTCCAAAATATGAATGTCAACGTCAATGTGTAAGTCTTAGTGTACATTTAGATATTTTCCACGATATATATAACGGAACCTGTCCATTTCCAGTTGTAATGCAGCGCGATGTTATTCACTTTTTCTAATATATTAGGAGATTGGCCAGAAGCCTCCCACTACCGATGGAGAACGAGAAATCACGGCCCCGGATAGATCTGGTGGTTTTCATCATTAACCTAACTTCAGAGGCTAGGTACAGTATGTCGACATTGATATATTTACCACGCACAATAATGTGATAGAGGATTGGTGTGGGTTTACTGGCTTATTCCAGTGTTAATGTACACTGGTCAAACAAAAAATAAGGGGAACAAGCAATCATCACAGTATTCCACCAAGTCAATTCAACTTCAGGGATATCAATCGGTCCAGTTAGCGATTGTGAATCAATGTCTCCTGTTTTGGTGCAAATGAAAGTGACAATAGGTGCACTGGAGAGGCAACAGCAAGACAACCCCCAAAAAGGAAATTATTTTGCAGGTAGTGGCCACAGACAGTTGCTCTCTCCTTATCCTTCCTGACTGATTCTTCTCTAGTTTTGCTGGTGTCCTTGTCACTACTAGTAGCGTGAGGCGATACCTGCAGCCCAGTCAGGTTGCACAGGTTATTCTGCTCCTCCAGGATGGCACGTCAGTATGTGCCATTGAAAGAAGGTTGGTGTGTCACCTATTACAGTCTCATGAGCCTGGAGGAGATACCAGGAGATGGGCCATTACACAAGGAGATCTGGACAGGGCCTCAGAAGGACATCAACATGTTAGCAGGACTGGTATCTGCTCCTTTGTGAGGAACAGGAAGAGCACTGCCAGAGCCCTACAAAATGACATCCACCAGGCTACTCTGGTCAGAAACATGCACACAACTGTCAGAAACAGACTCCATGTGGGTGGGTTGAGGGCCCAACGTCCTCTAGTGGGACCTGTGCTCATAGCCCAGCACCGTGCAGCTCGATTGGCATTCACCAAGGAACACCAAAATTGGAAGGTCCACCATTGGTGCCCCATTCTCTTCACAGATAAGAGCAGGTTCACACTGAGCATGTGAGAGATGTGAAATACTCTGTAGATGCTGTGGTGAATGCTATGCTGCCTGCAACATCATCCAGCACGACCGTTTTGGCGGTGGGTCAGTGATGGTCTGGAAAGTGCTAGCCAACGGTACTCTGACTGCTAAGCTCACTGATGCCCTGATCCAGGTCTGGGAGGAGATCCCCCAGGACACCATCTGCCGTGTCATCAGAGGCATGCCCAGACGTTGTCAGACGTACATACAGGCACGTGGGGGCGATACACACTACTGAGTCACATTATGAGTTGTCGTGATGAAATTCACACAAGTTGGAACAGCCTGTGATTTCAGTTGTTGTTTTCATGTCCAGTGTGAGTTTGAATCAAGCCCTCAATTGGTTGGTTATTTTTGTTTCCATCGACCTTTGTTACGTCATCTTGTTCTCAACAAAATACACAATGTAAAGTCAAGATTTTGATCTTTATTACACTTTGGTCATCGGGACCCGAAGTGTGATTTGAGTGTTCCCTTCATTTATTTGAGCAGTGTAGTTGCATTTCTCTCTCCACAGCTTTAAGTCAGCAGAGACGTCACTCAAGTACTTGGATCCGGGTTACTTCCTGGGGAAAGTCTGCTTTGTGGTTACCAAAGGTAGGGAAATATAGTTAACAGTCTGTCTTTGTTAATATTTGAACAACACGCGTTCCATCGTCTTATGCTGAAAGATTTCTATTGTGCGTGTGCATGCACGGCCCACGTTTTTCCATCCAGCTCGTAGTGCAGTGCCCCCTGAGCGTCTGATCGCTGTGAGGAAGCTAGCTGCATCTCTTCACTGCCCCTTACTGTATGCTGAGGATCAGGTATGCATCGGTTCAAGCTATTCCCAGGTGAAAATTTCATTTCACCCGGTTTGTTTTGTTATTAAAAAAATAATCTGGACAGATCTCAAAAGTTATTTTATATAACTGTGTCATTCTGTTGTCAGGAAGTTTTTTCCATTCATATTTTGTATTTCTTTCTTCACTCAGACTACAGAGGGAGTGACAACAACAGCCCATAGGTTACTGGCCATTCTCAGGGTGACAGCCGGCCTTATTCCTATGGCAACTAGCCTTTACCTATCCACCCTGACCTGTTACACGTTGCCTTCTGACACTGACCAGCTGAACTTTGACTAACCTTTCCCCCAGAACATTTGGAGGAGCCAACATATTGTTCAGCAGGTACTTGAATGGACTGTTGTGCCCAATTGACCAATGCTAAATTAATATTGCAGTCACAGATTAAGCCACCTTTTAAAAACAGTTACTTGTAACCAGTTTATAAACTGTGGACTGTGTGTCATTCATTTTCCTTGTATATATACAATATTTATTATGCACATATTACTTTCAGAAATAATATGTGGACTAGAAGCATTTAGAAATGTATTGTGTATTAAGTAAGTACTGACCCAATTTGTATGTTTATATTACAATGTGTAATTTAAATAGATTCAATTGTGATTTAAAATTATTTTGTCATGCTGGATTTGGTGTGGTGGACTGGGCTTCCGACTCCGAAGCACGTATGTCCCCTAGCGACGGAGGTTTGAGCCCCAGCTCTGCCGACTGTCTGTGCCCTTTTTCTCTGCCTCCCCCTACCTGTCTACAAATTAATGACATTGTATATTCCAACATGTTATATATTTTACTAATTAATTATTCAAGTGAATCTACTGAAATTATGCATTTATCATAATACATTTTCCAAAATAAGTTGTCAAAACCAAAGGTTTTCAGTTTTCAGGAAACAGGACGAGATGTAATACATCCATTAAGTGCAAGCGCGTACCAAGAGAATGTACCTGACCATGGCATTGTAATTGACACTGTGCAATTTTTAGGTGGGCACCATCCCTTGATGGGTGATCCAAGAGGGACACATCATCAGTAGTACACCTCAAGCTTCATTGGATGTTTCGGCCATTATAACTAGACATCCTCGGCTGAGGAAGGCCCTACGGGGGTGATCAATCCTCGCAGTGTATCCCCCCAATCACCCAAACAAGCCGGAGCTCAGCAGGAGTCTCTTTATCCACAGCCACTGGCTGCTTCTCTCAGCTGCTCCTCAGACATTGCTTTGATGGCGTGGCACAGGCTCTGGCCTCTAATTCCCAGGTCTCTAAACAGTCTGGTGGTAGACACTGCCACAAAACCCCTGCACCCTACCTCTACTGGACAGACTTCGGTTTTCCAGCCGTGATGGTGTGCTTCAGCAGCTAGCTCAGCGTAGCATAGTTATTTTTGCTTGTATGCCTCATCCACTGAGTCCTCCCAGGGTACAGTTAGTTTGATGATGAAGACCTTCAGAGTAGGGGACCAGAGAACTATGTCAGGCCTAAGTGTGGTAATTGCAATCTCTGGAGGAAAAACGAGCCGCCGACCTACATCCACTAGCATCTTCCAGTCACCGGCCCCTCGAAGCTGACCTTCATATTGTATTTGAAGTTTGCACACTGAAAGCCATCGGAATATCTTGTTGCGGTCAGTTAACCTTTTCTCTATGGATTTTTGTTTTGTTAGAAGATTCCCTTGTTGGCAAAGCTCACCATCCTATCAGAGGCAATTATGTAATTGAGTAAAATGTTGAGGAAACTGGATAGAGATTATGATGTTGTTTATCTTATGAAGTGCCTAAAGACTTGTGGAGGCAATACTGCCCCACAACAAAAAAACATCTAACACTATATTTGACAGTAGATATGAGGTTGTTTTCTGCATATATGTCCTTTTTTGGATTGCAAACCATCTACTGGTAGCCTGGAAAAATCCAGACCAAAATCCTGAACGATTTAATGAAAATGACTCAACTCGAGGGGCGGCATTAAGCGTGCATTTGAAAATCTCACTGTACCCGATTGGATAACACTACGACCAATCACCAGTGGGTTTTCGCTAAGCCCCTATGGCAGAGCTAACTGGTAGCTTAAACTCTTGCTGTATCAAGGAAAACAGCAAAAAAACAGCTTAAAAAGGAACGATTTGAGCGCTGTCTTCTGTTTCTCTTTAAGACAAAAAGTCTAAACTCATTCATTGTAGTGGCCAAAACAGTTTCAAACAACTGGTGTACATCCACAGTGATCTTACAATGTTTACTAATGACTTCAGGTCGCACTCGCAGAGCTGTCGTCATCATCTGTTTAACACGCCTCTGGCCCGCCTATATCAGATACACCTATGTGATTGGTGCAGCTCGGCTACAAGGGCATAGTTAATGAGCAGCATTACTCGGTACCAGAGTAACTTGCTGAGCAAATTCAAATTGTGCTCTCGCGAGAACTTTGGATTTCCAGTCTACTGGTGGACAGCTCTATAATTTTTTGGGGGCATTTACATTTTAGTCATTTAGCGGACGCCAGAGAGACTTAAAATGTATACAGGGACATCCCCCCCCAGAGCAACTTATGATAAAGTGCTTTGCTCAAGGACACAACACCATCCGGCACAGTGGGGAATCAAACCGGCAACCTTCCAACTACAAGTCCGACTCCCTAAACTGAGCCATTTGAAAACCCAGCCATCTTCTTTTGCTTTCATTAAGGCTGATATTTGGAATTCCTGACAGATAGGATGTTGGCAGTAAAGATTTAGAGACTTTGTGACCTTCAGGCCTTATATAGCCCTTGAATTCTTGATTGGCTCCTAAACGTAACTGGGCATCCTCGATTTTTTAAATGTTTGGTACTGCATGATTTATTATCCTAACATTAACATACACTCACCGGCCACTTCGTAAGGTACACCTGTTCAACTGCTCATTAATGCAAATATCTAATCTGCCATTCACCTGGCAACTAGTCAATGTATTTAAGCAAGTAGACATGGTCAAGACGATCTGCTGAAGTTCAAATCATATAGTCAATGGTTCAAACCAAGCATCAGAATTGAGAAGAAATCTGATTTCAGTGACTTGGTTTGAGTGTTTTTTTTCCGCACATCCAGTGAGCGGAGGTTCTCTGGATGAAAATGCCTTGTGGATGGTAGAGGTCCAAGTTGATAGAAAGGCAACAGTAACTCAACTAACCACTCATTAAAACTAAGGTATGCAGAAGTGCATCTCTGAAGGAACAACACTTCGAAACTTGAAGCAGATGGGCTACAGCAGCAGAAGTCCACACCGGTTTCCTCCTTACAGCTAAGAACAGGAAACTGAGGCTACAATTTGCACGGGCCCACCAAAACTGGATAATAGAAGATTGGAAAAATGTTGCCTGGTCTTGTGAGTCTCAAATTCTGGTGTGACATTCAGATGGTAGTTGGAAGAGTTATAATTTGTTGTAAACATCATGAAATCATGATCCATCCTGCTTTGTATCAACAGTTCAGGCTGCTGGTGTAATGGTGTGGGAGATATTTTCTTGGCACACTTTGGGCCCCTTTTGCTGTGTACACACCACAAGATAATCGGGATGATTTTGGGCCGATTTTCTCCCTCCTGACAGTCCTAGGTATGTCCCGATTATCTTGATGGTTATACAGATTATTTTATCAGATTTTCCCTTGGTGTGAGGTGTGTTAAGAGGGACCGAACCTGCTTGGAAGAACGTCGGAGCCACCCCGATCGCGAATTGTACATATGCAACATGTTGAATATTTACGATCAGAAATCCTGAAGTGTGGGGGTAACCCTGAGGAGAAAACCGTGCCCGATCTGAAGATTATCACACGAAACGAAATAAAAAATCAGAAAGCAAGCTGAGAGGAATCATAATAAGGTAGGGCTGTGGGAAGTAAGGGTGCTAAGGGTGATGCAGCACCCCCAAATGGAAAGGGCAGACATCACAGCACTGCCAGATGCAAATACAAATAAACATAGTAAAACAATTTAAATAATAATCCTGTTGTTTACCTAAAAATATAATTATTAAGGACTTTTTGAGAAATAATGAACGATACTAAAAAAAAGTGAATAAAATAATGCCAAGAATCATAGTCAACAGAAGTCACATTGCTAGTATTTCTGTACATATACTAATTTTGAACTGACGTTTATAGTTCATTTTCTTTAAAAAAGGTTGTGTAATTTGTATGTTTTTGTCATAGGTACAAAACTGTGTATATCTTTTCTTGGATTTTCTTTTAATTTTTTCACTCGAAATGATATGGTATATGCTTATGAGTCACTTCGTAGCTGGTTACCCTAAGGCATGGTCTAAAACTTTTTATATACAGATTTTTCCAGACGTCTATGGGAGAAATCAATGGGAAATTTACTTCCGGAACCGGATGATGGACGGGACTCTTGAGGTCTATTGAGCATTGTTTAAATGCAACAGCCTACCGGAGTATTGTCGCTGACATTGTCCATCTCTTTATGACCACGGTATACTGTTCTTATGGATACTTCCGGCAGGATAATGCGCCTTGTCACGCAAGTTTGAGATCACGTAATCTCAAACTTGTTTATTGAACATGCCAATGAGTTCATTGTACTCAAATTGTCTCCGCAGTCACCAGATTTCAATCCAATCGAGCACCTTTGAGATGTGGTGAAACGAGAGAGTCAAGGAATGGATGTACAGCCGACAAATCTGCAGCAACTGCGTGATGCAATAATGTCAATATGGACAAAAGTCTCTGGTTAATGTTTCCAGCACGTTGTTGAATTTATGGAACGAACAATTAAGGCATTTCTGAAGGCAAAATTTGGCCCAACTTGGTATTAGTAAGTTGTACCAAATGAAGTGGCCGGTGAGTGTAGATTATTGCCTTTAGTGTGTAAACACTGACCAAAAAAATGAGCTGTTCTAGTACAGGACAAATCACTACAATGTCGATTACGCAATGTAAATAATGATTGTGCTGCTCATATATGGGAAAGGCCCACCCCACTGTGAAAAGGTGATCTGACACTGCAAATCTGCTGATCTTGGTTCTTTTACATAATGGATCTGGGGGCACGAAGACAAAGAATACCTGCAGGGGAATAATAAAGAGGATATGTTCTCTTCCAATCCTTTCAGCCAGCCTCTTTCATGGACGATATACGTATCCCTGAGTGACCATGCTTTATAACAAGCAGGTTGACTACCACACCCACATAAATTAGGTAATTATCAGGTACCTTTTCTCTGGTGCATGGGCTTGTCAGTGGATCATGTGCTAGAAATGCACGTACACCAGATCAACAGACCAAGTACACTGCACAAAAGGACATGCAGGCCCTCTCATGCAGAGGTACAGTGCCCCTTCATACCTGTTTGAAAGTCACTTTTTTTTTATCTTACAGCCTGGAATCAAAACCCATTAAAAATATATATATATTTGTTCCAGCTTTCTTTACACATTTTCCCTTACTACATTCAAGTAACGTTAAAAGGCAATAATTCGTAAAACGTAACAAAACAAAAGGAATGTGTTTTGGGTTGTCGTGTTGAAAGGTGGACTTACCTGCCCATCTTCAGCTGTCTAGCATAGGACTTCAGGTTCTTCTCAAGTATTTAAGTGTACTTTGCAGTAGTGATGGTCAAAACGAGGCTTTTGAAACAATTAAGGATATTGAAACATTTGATTCGAGGCGTCATGAAACGTTTCGAAACCTTTACTCAACAGTGACATCTGTTACATTTGATTCGAAGCGTCATGAAACGTTTCGAAACCTTTACTCAACAGTGACGTCTGTTACATTTGATTCGAAGCGTCATGAAACGTTTCGAAACCTTTACTCGACAGTGACACCTGCTGGCAACTTTAATTATGGCACACAAGAGTCTTAATTCCACCATGATCTGACAGACGCTTCTGTGGCTGGACTGAACGATTCACGTCCTTCATCACAAACTGCATAGTGTCGAAACGGGTTGATAATTGTAGTTTGTCAACACTGGGTTATTGAATGAAATAGAACTGTTTGAGAAAATAAACACTTTCCTAACATAATGATGTCATACAAACATCTTGATTTGGAGTGTTTCCAAAACATCAAACTTATGTGAACTTCGCTGATCTGATGAGAGTGGGTATAACTGTATAAAATGTACATTGATATTTTATGGATTGGTGTTATGAAGATATGAAGTAATGATTTTGTAATAGCAAGACACAGATGGATCAGTGGTTAAGGAGTCAGACTTGTGGCCAGAAATTTGCCAGTTAGATTCCCAACTAAGTTAATAGACGTTATATCTTACACATTGCCAATGCTCAGGCGATTCATTTTTTGTCTCGCTTGGCAGCCAAAAATTCTCGCAGGGCACAGGTTGCAGGGATAGCTAAATGGACCATTGCATGTTAATATAGGCAGGGACGGACTGGGACAAAAAAACGGCCCTGGACTTTGACTAGGCCCGGCCCAAAGCAATCAGCATGCGGAAACTCAACAACAACAACAACGCCTGCCGCCTGGCATGAGTGTCACAATACATTAATTGTGGCTCATGATATTATACTATCCAAATGATATTCTTTCAAACATACATCATATTTCCCTAGAAGAATGATGAGCTCTAGGAAGTTGCCGTGGTAATGTTGTGGTCATCTAGTGTCCGCTGCCTCAGATTGCTGTCCTCTGTAGCTCAGTCCTCTCTTTCCTATGAACATCACCAATTCTACTACTCTTTCTAACACCTGCCATCTCTTCCTCAATTGATCTCTGTGAGCCACAATTTGGGGACCATGTAGCAGGCTGGCTTTATCTGATTTAGATGCCCTTAAAAAATATACCTCAGCACAACCTCTGTGCATGTTGCTCTTTTCATGTTCCTCAATTCTTTGACTGATATGGTTCCAGTCCTGCATTCCACTTATGAAGGGACTGGTTTTAGTTGGTTTGCAAATGCTAAACATAGCTACTGCACAATACATGGTATGGTTCTCTTCAGTATGTAACCTATTTTCTGTCTGTGCCATCTTTGTTTAAACACTCAATGTACTGTCAGGTATTGTCTTCTCCTGAGGGTGGTATGAAAAACAAAACCTCTAGGTTGTGGGTTTTTGACTTGGGGCGCTTAAAGTAATTTAAAGTTTAGCTGGAGTGGGTATCTTTCTCTGCTCTTGGTCTAAGATCAACCTGAAAATACTGGTTTTATTCCAAGATAGCAAGGAATAGATTATATATTCTGTCTTAAAATTAATTTATTACTTAAAAATCTTAATTAAATTATGCAGTAATTAATCTTACTGCACAAATAATAATGCCACATCTACATTATAACCATTACAAATAGGGATGGGCCGATACCACTTTTTATGGAACGAGTACAAGTAAAGAGTATTTCATTTGGGGTACTTGTCGATACGAGTACCGATACAAGTACTTTTAAGAACTATGCCAAATCTCACAATTATAAAGCTAAAATCTGCTATTTCTTAGATGGTGATCAGCCGATTCAAATATAGAAAAGTAAATATTCCTACATATCCAGAAGAACATCGTACACATTGCAGGTCAATGTGTAATATTTATTACAGATGTCAATGATTTAAGTCTCCTTCCCTAATTAGCTAAAGTGAGAGAAACAAGTTTGTAAACGTAAACGCAATAGCCGTTTGTGTTAGAATTTGCCCTAAGCATTGCAGACGTTTTGTGTAAGATGAGAATGTCTGTTTGAAGTGACTTTTTCCAAAACAGGGATACTTACCTAATCATATATTATTCGGTATTTGATTGTTTTATTATAATCGGTAGCCTACACAATTAGCTATAGCTGTATACTATCACTGTAATATATTGAAGAAAATTAAATAGGCTACATCGCATTTCCTTTAAGTTATATTTCTTAACGTTAGTATGTCAGAACTCCGAAATACCACTATTTTGTTCACCCAGAAGTTTTGCAAACTACCAATGTCTTTCCTCGCTGAAGGTGCCTTTCAGAGTTCCGGGGGCGTTCCTCATGCCGTTTGCTACAGTTATAGTATGCACCGAATAGCATAATAACTTGCATTCTTTGTTCGTTCCTGTACTTAAATGTGCGCATTTCCAATATTTTTTACCTATAATTTTTCAAATATTAGGCTACATGAAAATAGCGATGAGAAAAACGATTTCGTATTTCGCCATTTGAACTCTGATGGATAACTGCTGAGGAAAATATTTTTTTTCAAAAGCAAACGCGTGGCTTGGTCTTTGGAATGATTATGCATTTTAGGCACAATTAAATCGCTTTTCTTTCTTTTTTAAATAGCAATAAATAGTTTTTCAGCTTTATAAGCATGGTCTCTGAATAATGAAGTAGACTGTTGTTATCATCAATATGAAATATATGCATAGGGCTGTAAAGCGTTGCGCAGCATAACGCTCTTAAATGTGAAGGAAGTATCGGCTTGGAGTATCTGGCCTTTTTCACAAGTACGAGTACTTATGCCCAGTATCGGGCCCGATACCAAGTAGCCTACTGGTTTTGGTATCAGTAACCAGATTAGTAGGGGGAAAAAACAGGTGATGACTGCTGTGTGTGGCGGGTGGTGGGCCGGCCCGCCGGCCGTCCTGGAGTACCGGCCGTTCTGTGATTCTCCAGATCACACAGATGGCCAGTCCGCCCCTGAATATAGGTGAGGGAAGACCCCTGCATTTTTGGCCCAGTACACCAATTCAAGACCAGGTATGCATCTGCTAGGTACTGTTGAACTTCAACCATAGCATTGGCACTAGCACTCTATTCTTCTGGTGTCACTGACTCAGTTTTCCAGGATTGAACAAAGGTTATCATCATCACCAACCCCTGTCAATAAAAATATCAATTTGTAATTGTATAAAGGCCTGCGACCCCTCGCGGGATACGCAGTTGGCGATGTGTGTGTAAAGGATTTATACAGAATGTCAAAGATATAAATATATATCCAATAATAATAATAAACAAAAAAAAATCTGATGTCGTTGGTCCATCTTGTGTCTGATGGCTCAATCTTGCAATACTCTCACAAATCTCTTAGCCACGGTCTCACACATTCTATATGTTCATTTTTTATGCCTCGTTTTATACCCGATACGTCAGTGTTTTTGACAAGTGCGACACAGGTATTGGTCAATGTCACATGACAAAGTGTTTCGACAACGCTTTGTCATGTGACCAGCAGTGTTTCCGATACGTTGTTCTGATGCAGTGATGTATCGAAAACATTGAGACAGTTTCAACACTTGAGTGTCGAGCACACAGCACTACTTTGCAGCATACATTTTCCTTTCAAGCCCCCGCTGAAGAGAAACACCCCCACAACAGAATGTTGCCTCCACCATGCTTCACAGTAGGCATGGTATGTTTTGGGTTGTGTGCTGTGTTTGGGTTTTGCCAAGTTTAATTTTGGAAACATCTGACCATACAACCTTTTGCCACACAGCATTACGGTACAATCTTCCAAGTGTTTTTTGCAAAGTGCAAATGGGGCTCTGTGTGGCCCTTTTTCAGAAGAGGGTTATTTCTTGCCACCCTTCCATACAGTCCAGCTTGTGTAAAGTTTGTGATGTTGTTCGGTCTGTGCATGTGACTACAATCTCAGCCATTAGGACTTGTAAATCCTTGAAAGTTGCCGTTGGCCTCTTGGTAGCTTCCCTGATTAATGTCCTCCTAGCTCAGTCATCCAGTTTGAGGGACGGCCTGATGTAAGCAAGGTGTTGGTGGTGACATACGCTTTCAACTTTTTAACAATGTTCTGAACAGTACTCAGAGGCACAGTAAAAGCCTTTGAAATATTACTCTATCCTTCTCCTAATTTGTGCCTTTCCACAACTTTGTCTTGGAGCCCTTTCGAAAGCAACTTTCCAACCATGGTGTATTCTTTGCGTTGCCATGGACTATATATGGACTCATAATGGAACAGCTGGTTGTCTCATGAAGTAATCAAAACCAGTACAATTGATGTCAAGTGTGGGGTAATTAGCATGGTGTGTGATCTGGGAAGTGACTGGTTGTACATGAACAAGTTTATAATGATTAATCTAAGGGACTGATCACTTATCCAAACCCGGTATTTAATTAATAGCATTTTAATAATTTTTCAGAATTTTTAAATATCTTATTTTCACTTTGATGTTGAGGGTTATAATGTGTGATTAGAGCTGGCAAAAGTAAGATTACATTTTTT
>JACXGM010006048.1:13988-33754 GCA_016801145.1 Umbra pygmaea
TGCTATTCCGTTCTGACCTCTGCCTGTGTGAATTACTCTGCCTGTGGATATCCCTAGCTGTACCTTAGCCATACCTTCTATTACGGTCTGACCTCTGCATTGCCTGTTTGGATTATTCTGCCTGTTTCCGTGAACCATACTGCTGGTATTGAAAATAAACATTGTTCTATTTTATATCTGCCTGAGTAATCATTACACAGGGTGTACATAATGTATGGATTTTGGCAGGGTATGAGAAAAAATTAAGAGACTGTTTCTCTAGTTTTTCTCGCAAATTCCAAATAAAAATATTCTAATTCAGAAAATTTATTTGCAGAAAATAACAACAGGTCAAAATAACAAAAATGTTCTGTCATACCTCAAATAATGCAACAAAAAAAATACATTCATATTCATTTTTAAACAACACATTAGTAATGTGTTAAATTAGGAAGGGGTTCAGAAATCAATGTTTGGTGGAATAATAATAATTGTGTTCAACTTGCAGATCTGCACCAGTCTTTCACATTGATGTTGGGTGACTTTATGCCACCCCTGGGGGCAATATTACGAATCCTACTATGGCCACACCAAGACCCGCCCTATGCCTACTTCTGATTGGCTACGCGCTTCAACACAGTTTTTGTAATGTTAATCCTAACCTTAACCTCAGTAACGGCATGCCTAACCTTAAACGTTAGTAACCGGATGCCTAACCTTAACCCTAACTTTAACCATGAACTTTGTAATCTAATCCAGTATGCAAAAACAAACACACGTGAAGTGAGCTCAGCCAATCAGAGGTAGGCATAGGGCAGGTCTTGGCGTGGCCATAGTAGGATTTGTAATTTCAAATTCAAAACGGCTTTGTTTGATGGCTTGTGACCATCCATTTTCCTATTGGTTGCATTCCAGAGAATTTCAATCGGGTTGTTTTGAAAAACAATTGCTGATCTCTTAATGTTTTCCAGAGCTGTATAATTCCTGTAGTATTGCTATGCTCCATTCTAAGCTATTTAATACTGCTCACATGGGGCTTCAACCTCCATTGTTTTCCCCTTCTCTTCCCTGCTTCCATCCACACTTCCAGGAGCTAGGCTTAGTGAAAGCGCCACTTTTACCTCTGGTCCAAGTTTCTGTTGAATACCTTTCTCAGAGCTAGACAACCCAAATCCAATAAACCCTCCATCTCAGGCTAGTTCGGGAAGCTTTATGTCTGCCCTAGCAGGACTTGACTGGCCTGAGGCTGTTTGGTATTATACACAACATTTCTTACCATCCCTGCATGAGCCAACATCTGCAAATGAATTCATTTCATCCATGTCCTCACCTCTTCCCGTTAAGAACACTCCTCCAGCCTATCGGTTCAACCCTGCTGGTGACTGTCCTGCTCAAAGGCATAGGAGCACGGGGGACCGCGGGGGACATGTCCACCCAATTTTAGAGGCAGGAAATGTGGTTATATTCAATAATAAAAACAATTTGCAAAAAATATATTGTGTTTCCCCAATATCAAGCTCACTTCTACACCCTTGGTCCTGCTGCAACCTGCTGGAAGGCTTGGATCCTCTATCCTCTCTATGAAGTGTCTTGAGTGGGGATGTTTAAACCACTGAATCAGTCCTCTTGGGCTGCAAACACTCCAGCCCAGGAGAGCATTTAGCTACTGGGGTTCTTTTGGCACCAGTCCTTCCACTTGTGGAATACCTTCAGGTTCTTGGAGTGGTGAGAACCTGAAGGGTCTGCACAGCAACCTCTACTTGGCCTGGAGCAGAAGTCAACAGTAGCAGCGAATGGGTGTGATGTCAAGGGCCAACAATATTCAGCTTAATAATAAAAGCCAGGATTTACCTCGATCGCTTCACGGGGGATTGCAGGGGAGAAGTGTGCAACCGTTGGACAATTTCCAGCATGGAATCTTCTAGGTGAAACAAAGAAACCTTGAAAATCATGTGCACGACTTGCTGAAATCCTTCTTTTTGAAATGCAAACCCCTTCAAGATGCGTACAATTGACGTCATCTAGCGACACAAATCACCATTTGTGCCACTTGTAAGCATATATTCAGCCATGATATTTAACGTGGCCACGTGCTGTGAAATTGCCGCTCCAATACATTGTCAATGAGAGGAAAATGGCGAATAAAGAGTTTGAATGCAACACGCCGAGCAGTGCTCCATTGCCGTAGCCATTGAAAGAGCTTGCCCATAGAAATGGAATGGATAGAAAGGACATTCCAATTCAATTCGATGTAGCAGAATGGTCAGAGCAGCAGCCATTTTTATGTGTACCATTCCATTGCAAAGATCTAGCGGCCTACTTCCGTGTACTAATCGTATGACCATGCCATGCAGTTCAATAGCCTTTCTATCCATTCTATTTCTAAGAGCTTGCCACTTGAAGCTGCCGAGACGTCTTGCATCAATTTGCTGTCAGGTGTATCATGGCCCTAAGTGTTCATGTTTAACAGCGGCAGTTGCCCTCCTCATACAAGTCCTACTTTGGCCCGATCCCCATTCCCTTTAACAAAGGAACTGGTCATTAACAGCGATTATTCCTTGGGCTACAACTGTAGAGCCACAACCCCTACCCAACTATTCATGCAGAGGGTACACATGAACCAGGGTATGCTAACTGCTGCTCCCTGGAAAGCATCCCCAACGCCTCAGCCCAAAAGTGTTTTTACGCTTCGTTTGATCGTGTGTAAACGTAGCACTGTTCTGCGTTGCCACAGAGCTCAAATTTCATTTAATCTGTCCACAGCATTTTACCCAGAAGGGTTTAGGCTTGTTCAGATGGGTTTAGCAAAATTCAGTCATGCCTATTGTGTCTCTCAGCAGTGGGCCTTTTTATGCTAACTTCTAGGAGTGCAAATGATTTTGGACATCACTGTACTTCTCTGCATTTGTTTATTTTTATCAGAAAATCTTCAGTCCAGCGTAACCACACTGTGAAGCAGACACCAGCGTGCTGAAGAAATAGAAGACTCAGTTATGTGTTGCACTGAAATTTTCCTCGAAATAAGGCTTTGAATTTAGGCCGAAAAGTTTGTTATTGTTGCAATGTCATGTTTATACATAATAACATCTTATTAACAATACAATCATTAACTTGAGGAGGTTGTTGCGTGTGAGGATGTTTAAGGAATATGTTATTATCTATATTTGTATCAGTTTCACTGATATGCTTCTAATCTATCCTCCGTTCTATTATCACAGTTTAAATCTACCCTTCTGTGTTTAATTGCCAAACCAGTTCCCTTGCTCCTACCAACATGTTTGTTGTGTCCTGTCTGAACGTCTAGAGCTGCGATGGGATCAACTTCTGGACACACTCAGTACTTAAAGGATACAATTCAGGTTCCACTTTCATTTATTAATGGGGCAATTAAATTCAAATACCATATTACCCGTCTTGTTTTAGAAGTAATCCACCTTACTAACAGTAATAATTTACATGTCAAATCTTCAAATCAAAGGCGTGGTCATCTATAAGACACGCCCATCCATTATTTTGTGAAGGACTGCATTGCCTCTACTACACCTTTCTTTGTTTTCACAGATAGATATCTATTTAATCCACTGTAGAAACATTCTTATTTGAGAATATTCATTAAAGATATTACAAAAAATAATATTAAAACATTGTTAAACATCATAATATAAATGATTACATTGTATAATATTAGAATAATATTAAAGCTATTATTTGTAAAGACATTAAATAAAATTGTGGTAGATTACACTACACACAATTTAGGATTAACAGTTTTTGCTATTTCTACATACTGACACATGGTGGCGTGCCTCACAAACACCACCTGTATGCTTCCATGATTCTTGCCCTTCTCAACCAGCTGTTGTTGGTCACATGGCTGTGACCAACTGTATGTTTTTCCCACGTGGTACCGTAGCGTTCTCTGGTGACCTTAGACACTGTAATTCATCAACAGACCAGCAGGGACACCATTTCTGAGACACTGGAACCCGTGCACCTGCCACCAATTGATCACCCTAGGTCCAAAGACAGATTGTTGTGGTCTTGTGATTTGCTCATTCTACCATTTCATCTAACAATAACTACCCTGATGCCTTTTTGCCTGCTTTATATAACTAATCAACCAACTTGTGGCCAAAGAAATGTAACTGTGTTTTAGAATAGGATTTTAACACACGGCTATAGAAAAGTCCTGTGCGATACAGTTGATCCAAATCCACGTCAAGGAATTAGATAATGAACCTTGTTTGAAGATCTTCAGTGTGACTGGGTTTCTGCACTCTAAAACATGACAAAATTATTTCTGCATTTCAAAAGGGTCAAACATTCTACCAACTGAAATGGACCTCTGCCTGCACGGGGAAAACGCAGACACAGTCATGCGTATCTCAGTGACCGCTAGCGGAGGCGACTCAGAGGGAGATGCCTATATGTGCACGTACTCATTTCCCTGATAAGGGCTTGGCAAAAGTATAACTGGAACCTAGGTAGAGAGGTTGTTGACTGTAGCTAAGGACTCCCATGTTTTGTTATCTGTTAATAGTATTTATGGATAAACTCTGTGAAGTAATTCTAGCATGGAGAGTTAGGAAGCTGCTTGAAACTGGGTCCTGGTTGGACAATAACGGGGGACGCAAACGAGCCTCTGTAAGTAGACAAACAGGAAGTCACGCAAAGGGGAAGTGTGTGATTATCTGGTCTCATCAACGAGGGTGTATCTAGCATTCTGCACGCTTTGCTTTGTCTTTTGGGAATTAAAGAGTTCCAAGCGTTCCTGTTTCCTCACTGATAGTTGCTGCTTTCGGACACCACAGGGGGGAAGACAGGAAGTTCTGGAAGTCCTATTGAATCATTTCACAAGGCTGGGAAGTGGTCCGTCCTGAGCATTGTATGTTTGAAGACTATAACAGCCCATTTTCTATTGAGAACATTAAAATGTTCAGGTTAATGTTTAATTCACAATCTTAAAAGGCTAAAATGCTAGAGCCCTTAAGTGCATTAAATTGACTATTAATAAGACTACAACTACACGCTCTACATTTACACATTTTATGTAGTGGACGCTCTTATGCAGGGTGACTTACAGTGACAAGGACATCCCCCTGGAGCAATGTAGGCTGAAGTTCCTTGCTCAAGGATACAAGGCCAGCCATTTGGCACAGTCAGGAATTGAACCATCAAACTTTCAACTGTCTCCCTAACCTCCGAAGTCTGTCTCCCTAACCTCTAAGCCATCGGATGCCCTCTAAACTTTTCCCGTATAATTCCCTAGCCTGGGGTTTGTTTGTCTGTTTGGAGCTGACCTTGGCAAAGGGTCAGATGAAGGAGAGGAAAATAGGCTGATAACGGTAGACACGTCACACCAGGTGAAAGGCTAAGCAGTGACCTGAATAGTGTAGTCAGCCTTTCGTCAGGGTAGTTAACCTTCACTTTGGAAATCTCAACATCAGCTGACCAGGCTGACAAAGATCACAGTTTTGGAGATAATGGGATTTAATTTTTTAGATTGTTTTTGGAGGTGGAACAGTAGGAAGCAGAGGGAGGAAAGGCACAGACAGCTGCCGAGCCAGGGGGCATGTGTTTTCTGGAGTGGGTAACTTAGACCACAAAATCAAACTGACCGACAATAGGATTTTGAGGGACAGCTTGACCATTACAGTTATGGGTCAATGTAAACCTTTTGTTCATGTTATTGTATGTTAACTAATCAGAATATCATTTTATTTTGTAGGTAAGAAATATGCTTCAGTTGTTCCTACCCTCTATGCAACTACCTTAGGTGTACATGTATTCCTGCAGAGTGGGTTTCAATCTAACCCACAGCTTCTTTGGCAAATCTCTGTCTCTATTAAGTAAAGCATAAACATGACCTATATGCAGTATAGAGAGTATAAATATACACCTTTGGTATAAAGGATTGAAACATTTCTTGGACTGTTATGCTTTATTGTGTGTCTAGAAAAGTTCTACAACAATCTGATCAATAACAGCAATTATAATACTTTTCCTGTATTGTATTCATTCAACATATCGGCATTGTGCATTTTAGAGCAGCCTAACCGATGAGGGAAAGGGAACTTTAAACATGCACTATCTGAGGTATGCAGTAGGCAGTTTCCACAGCGTCACAATGGCTTGGTTTGTGACCACACTAAGGGGCATAGCCTGGTCTAAATTCCTGGTACAGTCATGACCCAATGTCACACAGTCTCCTGTGCGGAGTCATGTCCAGACTGAACAGTAAGGCTACAAGAATGGTAGAGCATATAGGGCGATATGTGTAGGTAAACCAGTGAGGGGCTTGGTTGGTAAGGAGGTACCCCATGTGAATGAGACATTTCAGGACCTTATGCTTTCCAAGGCTGTAAAATGTATCATTTTACCGGTAGTCTGGCCGCTTTCTGACCTTGTAAACGAAGCAGGTCATCTGGAAATAAATGGCAAAGAAGTGACGGACAGAATTAGTCTGTTGTTTAAAAGGTCAGAGGCAGAGCTGGATGCGAGCCAGTGTGGGGGATTGGTGATAAAAAGCGCACGTACAGTATTGCATGAGGTCATGTGATTTGCCCACCCCCTTCTCCCA
Organism: Umbra pygmaea; assembly: GCA_016801145.1. NCBI lineage: Eukaryota > Metazoa > Chordata > Actinopteri > Esociformes > Umbridae > Umbra > Umbra pygmaea. The sequence goes on from JACXGM010006048.1 coordinate 20,548, forward strand.
AGCCTTATTAGACACAATAACATTAGCACATGTACAGTACTGTGCAAAAGTCTTAAGCACCTGTAAAACAATTATAAATGGAAGATGCTTTCAAAAAAGTTACTAAATATAAAATGCATAGTCTAAAGAGAAAAAAACGGTGAAAAACTAAAATAACTACAAAAAATGAACGTGTCACACCAGCTTTCAGTTTGATTGTCCTTCACCCTGTTTAGATCCTTCTACACCCAGTTTCAGTTAATATAATAATTATATTATATATAATAATGTAGAACACTCAAACTGAATTTATTGGGTATTTCAAACTTTTTTAACAAATAAAAAACTGAAAAATTGGGCGTGCAAAGTAAAAAAAATAAGTTAATACTTTGTAGAACCACTTTTTGCTACGATTACAGCTGTAAGTCGCTTGGGGTATGTCTCTATCAGTTTTGCACATCGAGAGACTGAAATTGTTGCCCATTACTCCTTGCAAAACAGCTTGAGCTCAGTGAGGTTAGATGGAGCGCGTTTGTGAAGAGCAGTTTTCAGTTCTTTCCACAGATTCTCAATTGGATTCAGGTCTGGACTTTGACTTGGCCATTCTAACACCTGGAAATGTTTATTTGTGAACCATTCCATTGTAGATTTTGCTTAATGTTTTGGATCATTGTCTTGTTGGAAGACAAATCTCCGTCCCAGTCTCAGGTCTTTTGCAGACTCCCAGAATGGTCCTGTATTTGGCTCCATCCATCTTCCCATCAATTTTAGCCATCTTCCCTGTCCCTGCTGAAGAAAAGCAGGCCCAAACCATGATGCTGCCACCACCATGTTTGACAGTGGGGATGGTGTGTTCAGGGTGATCAGCTTTGTTGCTTTTACGCAAAACATAATGTTTTGCATTGTTGCCAAAAAGTTCGATTTTGGTTTCATCTGACCAGAGCACCTTCTTCCACATGTTTGGTGTGTCTCCCAGGTGGCTTGTGGCAGACTTTAAACAACACTTTTAATTGATATCTTTCAGAAATGGCTTTCTTCTTGCCACTCTTCCATAAAGGCCAGATTTGTGCAGTATACGACAGATTTTTGTCTTATGGACAGACTTGCCCACCTCAGCTGTAGATCTCTGCAGTTCATCCAGAGTGATCATGGGCCTCTTGGCTGCATCTCTGATCAGTCTTCTCCTTGTATGAGCTGAAAGTTTAGAGGGACGGCCGGGTTTGGTAGATTTGCAGTGGTCTGATACTCCTTCCATTTTCAATATTGTCGCTTGCACAGTGCTCCTTGGGATGTTTAAAGCTTGGGAAATCTTTCTGTATCCAAATCCGGCTTTGAACTTCTCCACAACAGTGTCTCGGACCTGCCTGGTGTGTTCCTTGTTCTTCATGATGCTCTCTGTGCTTTCAACAGACCTCTGAGAATATCACAGAGCAGGTGCATTTATACGGAGACTTGATTACACACAGGTGTATTCTATTTATCATCATTAGTCATGTAGGTCAACATTGGATCATTCAGAGATCCTCACTGAACTTCTGGAGAGAGTTTGCTGCACTGAAAGTAAAGGGGCTGAATAATTTTGCTCGCCCAATTTGTCAGTTTTTTATTTGTTAAAAAAGTTTGAAATATCCAATAAATTTCGTTCCACTTCATGATTGTGTCCCACTTGTTGTTGATTCTTCACAAAAAATTACAGTTTTATATCTTTATGTTTGAAGCCTGAAATGTGGCAAAAGGTCGAATTTTTCAAGGGGGCCAAATACTTTCGCAAGGCACTATACACACACACACACACACACACACACACACACACACACACACACACACACACACACACACACACACACACTCAACATTATGACCACCTGTTTTATTGTGTAGGTACCACTTTTGCCACAAAAATAGAAGCCCCATACGCAACAAACTGTGATGCATTGTGTGTTCTGACACCTTTCTGTTAAAGCCAACATTAACTTTTTCAGCAATTTGAGCTTCAGTAGCACACGGGCCAGCCTTCGCTCTCCACACGATTCAGTGAGCCTCAGCCACCCATGACCCTGTCACCGGTTCACCTCTTTCCCTTACTTGGACCACTTTTGATAGGTACTGATCACTGCCCCCCGGGAACACCCCACAAGAACTGCAGTTTTGGAGATGATCTGGCCCAGTCGTCTAGCCCTCACAATTTGGCCCTTCTCAAAGTTGCTCATATCCTTATGCTTGCCCATTTTTCCTGCTTCTAACTCATCAACTTTGAGGACAAAATAAAGAAGCATCAGAAATGGGCAAGCATAAGGATTTGAGCAACTTTGAGAAGGGCCAGATTGTGATGGCTATACAACTGGGCCAGAGCATCTCCAAAACTCTTATCAGGTGTTCCCGGTCTTCAGGTGTCATGACAGTGTTAAAGAAATTGTCAAAACATGAATGACGACAGACGAGCTGAATTAAGCATTAGGACACTGACATGCTTGTCTGCTGAACATGTCTGCTGAACGAGTGGGTTTACCATTGTATGTGAACAATTACACTGGGAGCCGAACGTTTGGAAACACCCAGAACTGTTGATGTTTTTGTTAGAAATTGATACCTTCATTCACTAAGAATTATTCACTTCATTTTTTTCTTTCCTCTTGTCTGCACCCTATGTTATAATACAGATTTAGCTGCTAATAACTACATAATGAATGACATGGTATTAAGCAACACTTTCATTGGTGATATACATTTACGTTGTCATGTAGTTATTAATAACAATAAGGTAACTCATTGCTGAGAGTTCTATCAGGCACTCTGGGTTGCGTCATGCCTAAGAGCAGTCCTTAGCTGTGGTATTTTGGGCATATGTTGCAAACTCTCAGGACTTTAAATAACCATCCTCTTCAAAAGACATGTCTCCATGCTGATCATTTAAATAGTTGACAAGTAACATGTAGATAGAAGAACATAGCAGAACGTAGAACCTTACATGAAGCTGAATGTTTATTGGTTTAGTACATAATGACTTTAGATTCAGAAAGAAAACTAGATTGAAATATCACATTGAATAAGGCAAGTACAATGAGAAATTTTCCCAATATATATCCAGTACATTTCCCCCCAAATTACATCCAATATCTTCCCCCATATACATCCAGTCCCTAAACACCTCCAGCACTTTTCGCTATACATCTCAACATACACCTGTGATAATGTTCTATAGAGAACTAGAAAAGATTTAGACATGGAATTGACAACAAACTTGCAGTTTTTTTTCAAGACAGTATAAGCCTGTGCACTAAAATCCAACCACCCTTCTCCCTAATGTACTTTCCAGTAAATATACTACAAGTACAGTTGTTGTCCTATGACTACCCCGTTGTTATCCCTGGTATTTGGGTCAAAGGTTGTTGAGATCAACCGCTTAGCCGGCGAAGCCCAGCTCCTTATAGGTGACATCGATGTCAGCGATGACCACACCCATCACCCTTCTCAGAGCTTCTTGCCCGGCCGCATCCAGGCCTGCTTTTTCACTCATCACTTTGCAGATGGATTCAGTAATGAGCTGGTGAATAGCCAGAAACACAGTATGGTTTTATTTTACAGTGAATGAAAACAAATTTTGTAGGATGTTGTCTTCCGCGGCAAGCTGAAATAAAATACAAAACCATGCCTCTGCATAAAACTGTCTAAATTGAACACTTATAAGCCCTGATCTTATTGACTAGCAACTCATTAGTACTTCAAATAAAGAGGCAATTATCCATATTCACCTTGAAGTTGTTGAGGCCAATCTTGTGCTTATTTGCGTGGGTGGTGGCCAGGGGTTTGAGGATGGTGGCATGGTTACCTTTGGCCTTCAGCAGCTCTCCAAGCTTCTGAAGCACGGTGGCTCCATGGGCAGCTACTGCTGCGTTACCGGCCAGGTCCCCCCTGGCAATACCAGTAAACTTTGGGAACAACTTCTGGGTTTCTGGATGGTCTGTGAAGAGGCTAAGGGGTGAAAAGTAGAGAGAAGTGGAAAATGTTTTGCGTGGATATTTGTATTTTATTTTAGTGTTTGATTTTTGCCCTGCTTAATTCTACCAGCCCTAGTTTATAACTCCCAATGTGTGGATGCAGCATCAGCCTATTTACAATAAAATCAGAGGAGCCTTGTAATAGTTTTTCGGCAGGCAACATATTTGTGAAATGGGTTAATGTGAAAACATTTAATCTTGGAGAGGTTATCTTGTAATGATGTAACACCCTGGACCAGAGCTATGTACAGTGCTACGTTGTCTACTGACCGCGTTAGGACCAGTCCTCCACTTTTATTGTAGTCAGCCTCTATTGGCCCCCAGTGTTTCAGCACCATATCAAAGTCAGCCATGATCTGATGTAGGGAGACAGAGGATGAGGAGTTACAAGTCATACAGATAAGAAGAGTTAAACTAGTGTTCTGTTTAATCAGAACAGAACCAACAAAGCTGCTAACAAAGAGTTTATCTTAACGGTTTTAAATGAATACAGTAATATATTCATCCGATCTTCTGTAAGCTGTTGCTACCCTGAAAGCCTCTCCATCAACCAAAAAGCCTGGTTTGAGAGTGAGGGTATCAAAGGCTTGTTTGTTGTCAAAGGTAAGAAGATACTGTACGTGTTCAAGAGAGAGTGTAACTGAAGATATTAGAGAGTCATCAGGGGAAGTAATGCACTCCGCAAACAAGAGGATGTATAACAGTAGCTCACTGTGTCCATTTGGGATATGTAATACGGAGCATTCAACAACCATACAGTGCATTGAATGTGCCAGCACTGTAATACAATAGTGACTCCAGAGATTTAAATTCAAAATGTATTTAAACAATTTACATTTGATATGTTTTCCCAAGAGAAGAAATGTAGTACCTATGTCATAAGGATACCAATAGGATTTTACCAATTGTTCTTCATCGACCTTGTCCTCATAAGTTTGTTTATATAGGCAGGACATAGCGACATGAGCCATAACCCTTTATGGTGATGAAGAGAGTTTAATTTGGATGCAGCTGCAGACTGATCCCTGAACCTGTTCTTCTAGAAGACCCATCACAACATCAGCACACTGCAAAATAACCTGCATACATACTGAAATCTAGACCATAAAACTAAATAAAGTAAATTATGCACCCACTCTTTAAAGACACTGGATGTTAATTTAAATATAAGATCAAGCAGTTCAAATTGTCAAATTAATTTAATTTGAGTTCAGACAATTTCAGTTCACCCAACATTCCCCTCCGGATAAAAATGCTATAATATGCTTTTGCAGACTTTAAAAGCTGTCAATAAGTTCTAGCTTCTGATTAAGAAAGTAAATGAACATTAACAATTAAAAATGGTTATTTAAAAGCATTAATACTGTACCAGTAACAGCAGAAAATCTTCCCAGTGAATATTTCAAAACTCGAATACTTTAGTTCCAAGCCAATCCCCAAACCTTACTTTTATACCCCCACCTTGTTCATCCACTCGGGTCCCCATCCATCTCTCTCTCCCTTTCTCCCTCTTGTGTTAAAATGTTGACTCCACCTCTAATCCACTGTAACCCACCCTCCCTGATAAACCGTAGTATTTAGGTACCATTCACTCTTTGTTCATTGATTTTCCTGACTTCATTAGATAATCTGTTGGGACAGATCACATTTCTCAATTGTTGCCCGATTAATCTTTATGGGTGAAATGTGCATAAATGTGAGTATTTTGTTACATTACATCAGTGTTCCCCAACTCCAGGTCTCAACTAATGCCCCCAGTTAATGCAGGTGTCTAAAACGGGCAAATACAAAAACGTGCTCAGTCGGAAGATCTAGGAGGAGTGGAATAGGTTTACAAATAATTACATTTGTTGATATCCATTTCTTGTTTGCTTTACAATCTGCTACCCATTTAAGGCACCTGAAATGGAAATTTCTCTTAGTTTCTAATGACCGTTAAAAAATTACAAAAGCATTAGGGATGTCCACCACTTATTTTTTTTAATTTAACTTTTATTTAACCAGGTAAGTTGACTAAGAACAATTTCTTATTTACAGCAACGACCTGGGAGCAATTAGGGTAAAGTGTCTTGCCCAAGGACACAACGACAGTCGGGAATCGAACTGGCAACCTGACTACAAGTCTGACTCCCTACCCACTGAGCCATCTGCGCCCCTTTTACACCAATGGTTTTTCATGAAGTAGAATCTGTCAAACAGATATTGATTTTGGTATCTGATATGGTGGGTAAAAACAATCATTTGTAGAAATAACATCAGAGCTGCCTGTGTAAACATAGCCTGATCCTCAGTGGGTCCATGACAAGGCTATATAGTGTCACAATATATCTGCCTTAATCCCCTTCCCCACTTCATACCTCTCTCTTTTAGCTGTTATGCGCTCTACACACTTTCCATCAGCCAGTTAATCTACAGTATTTGGAGAGGTAATCTGGTGTTTAAACAATAAAAAATATAAATTCCCGGATTGACCATGCATGATTGGGTATGATAGATGCAACTAAGGTGCATCTATATGTTATATATATATCTCAGAAAAACAAAGGTAGTAAATTATTAGATTTTTCCGTAAAAGGTCTTCCTTTTTTAAAATGAAAAGTGTTCAATTATGCACTCAATACATCTACTAAAATACTAAATTGCACTAGAAATATTCAAGAATCAATGGTTGCTCCAAATTCTTAAAATCCTGCAAAAGTGCATAATTGTAGGGAATGCAGATTGGCCCATTAAGCCTGGGGCTCCAGCAATTTTCTCCTACTGGAGATCAGTCCGTGAAGTTCTGGTTTGGGATACAACAGTTGGATAACATTATCATGCACTGCTCAATCATGTCATTACTATGCCACCTGGTGGTTTCTGCAGACAACTGTACTGACCTAATATCCCATCTAGACTTGGTGAATGGCTCAATATAAATATTTTTTACTTCATGTGAAATAATTTGTATTTCATTTCAATTAGAAGAATTTCAGGGAATTGCTGGAAGTAACACATAGAATAGTATATGCTGTAGGTTTAATGCTGTATCAAAGGAATGCATCCTCTGAATTTTATGATCTCTTTGGAAAAAGGACATAAGACTGTACTCATACTGCCACGTACACAACGCTTCAGGAGCACCTGACATGATGAATCCTGATCCCGGTTTTCCGGGGACAGTCTCTGTGGTGGTCTGTTCCCAGTTACAGTTGTCCTAAGAAATATCTGTTTTAGCAATCAGAACTGAAAATGAGAGAGTCTAGTGAATCGACAAGCCTGGTGAGCCTTGCTCTCAAGGTGGCTCTTGCTCTACACAGCAGACATTCCTACTGAAGATAGTGAATAAATGTATGATGAAAGACTTAAGCCATTTTCCATAATCTAGTCTAGTAGATGGCCAAAAGAAATTGAAGTTGTAGGTCTACTCTTCCTTTTTTATTTCTGTCCTGTGTCATCAGTTGAGCCAGATTAAAGAGAGCAAAGCAGCTAAGCAGAAGATATGTGAAAAGCAAAGGAGATGAGTTGTGAAATTATTAATGTTTTTGGTAAAGGTAGGTGTAGTACATAACACAACACATGCTAAATTAAGCAGACCCTAGTGATATTGATTTTTTTGTAAAGTTTCACTTTGTTTTGTTTAGAAGTGGCCTTTTTGGCTGACGTTAGTTTCTGTCATGCATTTGTCATTAGTCGGAGCCACGGGAACTGTCATTCTCGAAGAATGATAAAAAAAGGGGAGGTGCATGTTTCAAGAACTTCATTTTGTGAATGTTTTAAGTTAAAAAATACATGTATAAATGTATATATGCATGTACGTACGTATGTACGTAAGTGCTTAAAACGTATTAACCCCCACAAGGCTACTGGGCCAGACGGAGAGTTTGAGCAGACCAATTAGCAGAGGTATTCAACAACATCTTCAATACCGCTCTCCACCAGGCCGTCATTCCATTCTGCTTTAAAAACTCCACCATCATCCACGTTCCCAAGAAAGGGAAGGTGACGGAGCTGAAATTCAATTCACCTACCGCCCCATCAGATCTACAGATGATGCCATCACCACCTCGATGCACACCGCTATCTCTCACCTGGACACAAGGAATACATAGGTGAGGATGCTGTTAATTGACTACAGCTCTGCCTTCAACACCATAGTGCCCACCCTAATCATCAGAACCTCATGGCCCTACACCCCATCATCTGCAAAATTATCCTAGACTTCCTGTCTGGCCTCCCCCAGGGCGTGAACACAGCCTGGCCCATGTGGTCCAATCCAACAGACGAGTTACTGTATCACAAATTGTTGAAAAAGTGTCATATACTGGAGGGCCTGCTCGCCATCCCAGCGCCAGGGTTCATCTTGCCACACCAGCATCGAAAGCCCTGTCCGACTTGTTACCTGCGCCAGATGCCCTGTCCACCTCTGTGACAGAGCGAGGGGCTCCACTACATACACTACAACCAGGGGAGCAGCCCGCTACACCTGAGACCAAGGCTTTGCTCCTATAGCCATAGCCAGGAGATCCGCCCTCTACTGTTGAGACTGGGGCTCCACTCCAAAAATCCTCAGCCCCCCTTGCCAAAACTTGCAGATCAGCCCCCACTGCAGGTACTGGCCGCTCCACCCCCTCAGCCTATACCCGCTGATGCGACCCTTCTTCCCCCTGGCCATGGCTCTGCAGGTATCTCCAGCCACCCCCCTCGTTGAGCTCCTGTGGAAGTGTCGGGGACGACCATCTGACACGGGGACCTGTTTGTGGCTGAAACCGCACCTTTGGGGGGGATACTGTAACGTTTCCCCCTCCTGGCAGTTACAGGGTGTTTTTCGGATTACAGTTTTTTGTCTCACTGAATCCCTGTGGTGTACATTGGATTAAAACTGTTTCATTATCCTTCGCAAGTGTCTTTGCTTGTTCCCTGCACAGCACACATGTTACATAGGGTAACTTGTTGTTAGAGATAGAAACCAAAATGTAATCAGTTTTGAAATATAGCTATATAAAGTAGATAGTTGTTTATGGGCACACTCTTGACCTGGTTTTAACCCATGGCTTAACTGTTTCTAATCTTGAAGTATGTGATTGTTTTTTCTCTGATCATATTCCTGTTGTATTTGAAATTTCCTTCTCTGGTGTCGTAGTTAAACCGTGTGCTCCTGTGCGCTGTGGTCGGATAGTTAACCTTTCCACTGCTGATCAGTTTTCCTCTGATCAGTTTTTAATTTAAACCATGTCTCTCGTTGTCCTAATACAACTGTTGAAGATCTGTGCGCTGGTTTTAATGCTGCTTGTAAAGCAGCATTGGACACAGTAGCCCCCATAAAAACCAGGCTGTCAAAACCTAGACCTGATCCTTGGCTGAACGATGTCCTTCGCGCTGCCAGACGCGAGTGTAGAAGGGTAGAAAGAATGTAAGAAGAGGGATAAACTACAAGTGTCATTTCAGATACTTAGAGAGAGTTGGTGTTCTTATCAAAAAATTGTAAAAGCTGAAAAGACCAAGCATTTTTCTAAAATTATTTCTTCAAATGGTCACAATCCTAGAGTTCTTTTTAATACCCTCAAAACTGTTCTCAATGTTCCACAAATTCAGTGTTTGGAAAACCCATCAAAAATGTGTGGGGAGTTTCTTCACTTTTTTATCCACAAGGTGGAGAGTATTAGGGCCCTTATTGGTCCACCTTTAAATGACCCTGGCATTTCTGTAACCTGTTCTGCTGTTTTGAACCAGTTTGAGCCTGTTAGCTTGCCTTTTTTAGAAAAAATTATTGATAAAATGAAGATCACTGGCTCCCCGAAAGATGTGATTCCTCCTCGTCTTTTTAAAAGAGGTTTTTCCTACAGTGGCGCACTGTATTCTTGATATTGTTAATGTCAGTTTAATTACTGGAGTCGTACCTATGAGTTTTAAACATGCAGTTGTTCAACCCTTGTTAAAGAAACCTGGTCTGGACCTAATTGAGCTCTTCAATTATCGGCCTCTAAGCTTCCATTGCTTTCCAAAATTATGGAGAAAGTTGTTTATCTACAGTTAAGCACATTTTTGAATGACAATTGTATTACTGAAATTTTCCAATCGAGGCTTAAGTCAGCCCACAGCACTGAGACAGCTCTGCTGCGGGTTTTTAATGACATTCTTCTGGCTTCAGACTCTGGTGATACTGTAACTCTGCTGTTACTGGACCTTACGGCTGCCTTCGATACAGTCGACCACAATTTGTTTTTGTCTCGGCTGGAGAACTACGTGGGCATTAAGGGGTCGGCCTTAGCATGGATTATGTCCTATTTGGAAGGCAGAAGTTTTTCAGTTCAGGTTAGTGATGCTATGTCCTCTTCGGCTCCTTTGTTGTGCGGAGTTCCCCAAGGGTCTGTCCTTGGGCCGCTACTTTTTTCAATATATATGCTGCCTCTTGGGTCAATCCTTAGAAGTTACAAGGTTTCGTTCCATTTTTATGCTGATGACTGCCAAATATATGTGCTGCTAAGCCAGTCAAAAACCCTTTTAGAGTGTCTGAATGAAGTAAAAGCATGGATGGATATGAATTTTTTGTATTTAAATGAGAGTAAAACTGAGTTTGTGTTATTTGCTCCTAGTTACTCAGCTGCTACAGTTGCTGTTGATCTGGGTTGTCTAACCCGAGACAGTAGCTCTGTGGTTACAAATTTGGTAGTCAAGTTGGACGGTCGTTTAAAGCTTGATGCCTAAATTAATGCAGTGGTAAAAACCAGTTTCTTCCAGCTGAGGCAATTAGCTAAAGTAAAACCGATTTTATCTCGACATGATTTTGAGATATTAATCCATGCTTTTATCACCACTCATTTAGATTATTGCAACGCACTTTATAGTGGCCTTGGCAAATCACTTTTGGCACGATTACAGCTAGTTCAAAATGCAGCTGCTCGCCTTTTAACTGGAACTCGAAAGTTTGGCCATATCTCACCCATCCTCCAATCCCTCCACTGGCTCCCTGTGCACTTTCATATTGATTTTAAAATGATTTTTTTGTTTTATTTTTATTTATGTCTGCATGGCCTGGCCCCTCAGTACCTGTCTGATCTGCTCGTGCCCTATACCCCCAGTTGTTCACTCCGGTCAACTGATCAGGCATTGCTGGTTGTCCCCAAGACAAAACGTATACTTAGAGGTGACCGTGCGTTTGCTGTGGCAGCTCCGAGACTATGGAATAAGCTGCCTTTGGACATCAGATTGGCTGAGTCTCTTTCTGTTTTTAAATCCCGTCTTAAAACCTATTTATTTTCTGTGGCTTTTAATACAGTTTGAGGGTTGAATTTCAGTTTTGTATTATTGTTTACTGTTACCCAGATAGCAAAATGTGGGTAACAGAATGTAAAAATCTACAGAAAATAAAGTAATGAGCTGTAAACTTGAAAGACATTACCAAAATGTCTGAGAAACTTGACAGGAAAGGAAATTCGAACGGGAGCAGAGACCATGATCCCGCATCGACCCCAGCCTACTAATTAACATAACTAGTTCATATTGCATTTTTGATATCAACGTATATTTATTGATATCAACAATATGAATTTTTGTTATCAAGAATGCCAATTGTTGATATCAGGAAGTAGAATTTTTCATATTGTGACGACCACAAAATTGTTGTATTTGTGTTAGAGTATTCACAATTGTCTCTTATTTCAACACTATTGTATTTATTTTTTGAAAAAGATATTCCAAGGGATTTTACTTTAATGTAATTTCCCTTCTTCAAAAAGTGAATTGTGTAGTGTTGCTCCAGGCCAGCAGGGGCAGGGTCGAGTGACGGGTTTTAGCTGCGTGAGTTGTGGGTTTCTCATTACTGCAGAGCTCGAACCTGACGCGCTGTCTCCTCGTTTCTCTCCTGTGTTGCAGGTGGAAAGCTAGAATTTAGCCATGCTGGAAAGTGTTTGGGATATGAGTGAACTGTTTTAGTGAAGTAATTTTCGGTAGGGTCTGTTTCTGATTTTGCTTGTAACAAGTTTGAAACGAGAGGGCAAGGTCCGGCAGATTAACGGCCTACTGACAACGCATATTTTACGTTAGTGAGCAAGTCAGCTCAACACACACACTTTCCCATGTGCATATGTATACAAAGATATTTTATGAGCTTGCAATGTTAACAAGTATTAGTTAGCTCACTATGTTAGTTCCCCACCATCAGTTGAAAATATATTTTGCTCAATGAGTTTAGACAAGAATGATTACAGTTTAAAATGAGGGTTGAAGTTACTTGGGGCACTTTATTAGTTTTGAGCATGATTTGCAGTACTCTATTAATGTGATACTGATAAAATACTGTGAATAGAAGTTTCTAAGCATCCTAAACATAGTTGGGTTAAATTACCATTGTCTTTATATTTCATTTTGATAAATACTTTAAAAATACCAGCACGAAGAGTAAGTGAACATGCATTTGGTACTTAGAGGTTTATGTTATTATGGATTTTGTATCGACATGGACACTGAAATTCATTGTAATGTTAAAAAGACACTGAATATTCAATATCTGAAACATAAACTGACTCTTAACAATAGATATGTGTTTGCTAAAGAAGATAAATAAATTACTGCAGAGGGCTCGAACCTGACACGCTGTCTCCTTGTTTCTCTCCTGTGTTACAGGAATTAATCTGTTCACAACGATGACATTGCCACGTTACCTATTACAATATCAAGAATCTGAATTCTGGATATCAAAAGAGAATTGTTGATATCAAAAATACAAATTCTTGATTTCAAGATATACATTTTAAACTAGTACAAACATAATTGTAACTAGTTAAAAAAAATGAATAAATGTTCAAATGGCTTGCCATAAGGGTCAGGTATCCAAGGGTCACAGGCAGATCCAGGAGGGAACAGGTAGCGGATTATTGTTACAGGATGGATTGTGTAGTACAATAATCCGGAAAGGACTGATTGCTGTCACCTCCCTTAAGAAGAGAGAGCAGCAATCAGCCCAGGTGTGGCAGATTAGCAGGTGCAGGTGTTGATTGTGGGTGCTCAGGGATGGATGCCTTCAGGAGTGCAGGGGAAACGGTGACTGGGGCTCAGGAACGGGTGCCTTCATGGGAGATGGGAACTGGTAACTGAAACGGACATACAAACACAGAACAGAACAGAACAGAACAGACCAGACACACACACACACACACACACACACACACACACACACACACACACACACACACACACACACACACACACAAACACACACACACACACACACACACAAACACACACACACC
>JACXGM010006049.1:18496-33903 GCA_016801145.1 Umbra pygmaea
CGACCTGTCTATAGTGTTCAGCTGAGGTGAACGACCTGTCTATAGTGTTCAGCTGAGGTGAACGACCTGTCTATAGTGTTCAACTGAGGTAAACACCCTGTCTATAGTGTTCAGCTAAGGTGAACGACCTGTCTATAGTGTTCTGCTGAGGTAAACACCCTGTCTATAGTGTTCAACTGAGGTAAACACCCTGTCTATAGTGTTCAACTGAGGTAAAAACACCCTGTCTATAGTGTTCAACTGAGGTAAAAACACCCTGTCTATAGTGTTCAGCTGAGGTAAACGACCTGTCTATAGTGTTCAGCTAAGGTGAACGACCTGTCTATAGTGTTCTGCTGAGGTAAACGACCTGTCTATAGTGTTCAGCTGAGGTAAATACCCTGTATATAGTGTTCAGCTGAGGTAAATACCCTGTCTATAGTGTTCAGCTGAGGTAAATACCCTGTCTATAGTGTTCAGCTGAGGTAAATACCCTGTCTATAGTGTTCAGCTGAGGTAAATACCCTGTCTATAGTGTTCAGCTGAGGTAAATACCCTGTCTATAGTGTTCAGCTGAGGTAAACAGACTCAAAAAGGTCTCCGTATTTAGGGACAGTTTTTTTTTTTCCTACATAACGCTTAACATTTTTTGTAAGGGTGAAATTTATCTTTCAAATGGTATCATGCAAAGGCATCTTCTTGCTTCAGGTCCAGAGCTAGGAGCAATTAGATTTGGGTACTTCTAAGTGGAAATCCAAATGTAGGGTCCTATACATTAAGCCATATGGTGGTCTGAACCCACCAGGCGTCAGCGGAGAAGGTGCGCACTACAGAGGTTCAGGTGATGGTGGCTTCGGCACAGAAGAACCTTCTGGAAGAGCGGCTGAAACTTACCGCCGAGCTGTGGGATGCTGGCATCAAGGTGCGTACGCATTCAATCTAAGATTGACAGCACAATAAGAAAGGTTTGTCTGAGTTTTAAACTGCCGAAAAAGCTGCAGGTAAGGGCAGTCGGCCAATCGTAGGAGGGCACTGACGTGTTGGTTTGTGTCAGGCGGAGGTGATGTATAAGAAAAACCCCAAGTTGCTGAGTCAGCTTCAGCATTGTGAAGACTCAGGGATCCCCCTGGTGGCCATCTTGGGCGAGCAGGAGCTGAAAGACGGGGTGGTGAAGCTGCGAGCTGTCCACAGCCGAGAGGAGGTGAGACTCGCCCAGAGTTTGTCAGTAAAATGCACATTGTTGAATAAAATGGCAAATGTCATGTTCCTCCCTGGTGTCATTTCTAGGTTGATGTACCGAGAGCTGAATTGGTAGAAGAAATCAGGAAAAGGACATCTGAAGTCTGACTCACTGTTTAACCTCAGGACAGTACATCACCTCATCAGCCTGAATACAGTTGCATACCACAAAGGCAATGGGTCGCACCGCTGATCTCCCAAAGCTCACATCATGCCATCATACACCATCAACACTCTGAACTGTAGAACTTGTTCAGGTTTCCCAATAGTTTCAATCCCCATAAAGGAAAAGGTTCAGGATTTAGGTTTTTTAAAAAGATTGTTCAAAACTTAGCATGCTTTCTATGGTCACCAAGGAACAGTGTTTTTGGTGCAACTGTGCAAACTAACTGGGAACTTTGCCCCTTAACCTTGTTCTGTTTCATGGGAAAGCTTACACATGCACACGAAAAATACAGGTCCCTGGTCAAAATTAGCAAGAAAGGCTGCTCTGTTTTAAACAACAATTGTCTTTTTAGCAAAAACATCAGATATGCGCCATGATACTGAGAACTTATCAAAAACAATTACCTTTTGGAAGTTTTTGTTTTAGACTGTTTCTTTGTTAAAAGGATGCTGTATGGCTTCAGATTATTGATGAAAATATCGCAAGTTGTTCAAAAATAATTTAGTTTTAATAATAATCATTTAGATCAACAATATCTTAGCGACCTAGGCCTGAACTGTAATGATCACCAAATCAGTGGTTGAGACACATTGGGGCAAGGAAGTTTGTCATGCTATTGTCTTATGTTTTGTACATGTATCAGAAGAACTCTTCATTTTACTAAAGCTTTAATCTGTGCCCTTAAGGTTATTCTACAGATATGGGGGGGAAAAATGGCCTGTCAACCCAATAATAAAGCAATTATCAGATATTAACCTCAGCCTCCACGTTACTTGATTTCAATCAGTGGATGCACAGGACACGTACAGCCTGAGTTAATGCAAATAGAAGCAGTTCACACATTAATGTTAACACTAGAGAGTTATGTTTTGACAATCAGAAAGGAAGAATTTCCTTTGTTATGCTATTGGGGTGTGTTGATCAAAAATGAACACACTGTCTTAACAGGAAACAGTGACAAATTTGTCTGCTCCCAAATTGCTTAGTTCTTATTTGATTCTTGCTTTCATTAGGCAGCTTTCAGGGTAGTTAGCACCAGTGCTACGTCAATAGGTTATATAGCTCTGTCCACACTAATGTACTAGACAGCCTTTGTGAAAATTTGTGTAAGAAGTTAATTCACCTGAATGACAATCTGGGAAATCCTACCTATACTTTTTATATGATAATAATCAGATCAATGGTTTAAAGCTTACCTTTGACATCAAGTGCTTAGGAACATAAAAATTATAAATCCAATTTTCCCCTTTAACTGAGTTAGGAAACCATAAAGACATTTTTCATCTCATTTTATTGAAATGAACTTGTTTGCTTACAGAGCAAAAATGACCAAAACATTCAATGTTAATCAGGAAATAAAACCATGCAATCTACTTACTACAAAGTGCAAAACGCACAAATATAAAAACTTTAACACACTAAGCTAAATCATGCATCTACACGCTACATTGTGCAAAAGGCACAACTATAAAAATGTCAACACACCCAAAGCAAAATCATGCATCTACATGCTACATAGTGCAAAAGGCACATAAAGCTAAATCATGCACTTACTACATATTACAGTGCAATAAACAAATATACAGAATTACAACAAAGAATAGCGGTGCAGTGTCTTGCAGAAATTATTATTATATTTTTTCTTTTCATTCTGCGAAATAGAAGGCTCTTAAATGAGTGCTACGGACCTGCTGTAGTTTTGCGTGCCTCCTTCACAGATCCAGTGTTGGGGCCCTAATTCTAGACCGTTATGTTTAGACGATCAGAAATGTCGAAACACTTCTCTTGTTAATATATTAGGAAATGCTGTTAGAAGCAACATAATCATCGGATGAGGCCAACAAATGTTCCACTGGGTCCCTGTGAGAGAACACCAGTTAACCATGAACACACTGTTTTACATTATATTGACTACAAATGATCTAGTACAAGAACATAATATAATTAAAACAAAGAGTAGCGATGCTGGGTCTTGCAGAAATGATACTTTTTTCCCTGGAGAATATACTCTTGTCCGAGTGCTGAGGAGGTGCTGGGGAATAAGGCTCTTTACTGGAGTGTTAAGGACTTGCTGTCAAATATCAAGCTCTGTACAGAACACTGAGAACCTGCTTGGCTGCAGCTCTGCAGGCCTCATCCTTTATGGCTTCGGGGCGGGGGCCTGGTAGAGTCTGCACCATCCCAGTTAAGGGCCTGGCCAGCCCGGGCACATACACCCGGTAGCCGAAATATAGGAACCCGTCCGGACCGGTGTGGAGGTACTGCAGGTCGTAAAGGGGCTTACCTCGCCCGTACACCTCACACATGCCCTGGAGCAGCTTGACAGCGTCAACGGGAGGCGCCTGCGACACCTGTCTGGAACCGGGAGCAGCCGGTGCTACGGAACATGGCCCCCCCACAGCCCGAGAGAAGCCAGGTGGTTGTGAGAGGTGGGGGTGGCGGGGAGGTTTGAGGGGAGTGGGTGCTTTGGGGGGTCTAACGGGATCGTCTGGTTGGGACCTAGGGGTGGGCTGCCACTTCACAGCGATGACCAGACCAAAGCGCTTCTTAAAGGCTGCAGGGGGAAGGATTGAGTAGGGTAAATTATTTTAATAGTTAAAAGACAATGCAACTGCAAGTAGGCTAGCAGCATGTCAGAACACATGAGAACTGCTGATGGAAAGACGGGTGCCTGATCCAGAATGCTGAGCCTCCTTGACACTGGCCTACCTTCGACTACCACCTTCTTGGCCATGGAGGCTGCGTGATGGGAGGCATACACCACAAGGGCAGACACACCTTCTTCCAGTGGACCCGTCTTCAGGGTCACACTTTCTACACCCTCAGACAACTCCCGCAGAACCTGCAGGTGGGACCACACACACACACACACACACGTAAATTCAGTTGTTTGGTAATGATCTCCATGTCTCACGAAATTCCAGATTCCCTCCAGACCTGCAGTAGTTGTTCTCTTCCGGTGCTGGCTGGCAGCGCCCCCAGGCAGATCTGTCGTTTCTCCGTGCTGCGCCGAACGCTAAGGCGTGCCCCCGGCTTCAGGGAGTAGCCATTCAGTGCTCGCATGGCAGCCGCTGCCAATGCTGGGCTGTCGTACTTGGCGTAGGCGAAGCCGCGGTTCTGCCCACTAAAGTTCATCATGAGGCGAAACTCCCAGAGCGGACCCACAGACAGGAACAGCGGGATCAGCTGGTCCTCGAAGACATCCCGCGGGATTTGGTTGATAAACACTTCGCAGCCTGGGCCAGGGGGGGCACCACGCCAGTCTAAAACGGGGGGTGGGGGGGTGGGCAGTGAATTACATAAAGATTCACACATTTGCACTTTTTTTGTGTTATAAGTCTGGATAAAAGTGTATTGAAATTTGGACTGTTTCTGACAACTACATAAATATTACATACAGTAGACAGATGTTTATGAAATACAAATGATAGTCTTGTTTACATAAACATATGCCCTAACTGCTGCCTGGCTCCTTAAAATATTCCTACTTTCAATGTGTCTGAATTGGATTATGTCAACACCCACAAATATCTTTGTCTATATCTTGACATCTCCTTGTAATTTCATAGCCTAAAGTTCACTCTGGAATTGGTTGACATTCTTGCCGATTTGACAGATTCTAGGTTTGCTGCTAAAAAGCTCCACAAACAATTAGATGCAATATTTCACACTGACATCTGATTTGTAACCTGCGCTCGATCCACACTGCCACCTCAACGCTAATCAGGTAACAGGTCAACAAATGACATTGAAAAATGTACTTTTAAAGGTGATGTCACCTTGTCCAAATGTGAGCTAACCATTTGGCTAGAAATTTTTGACAATCTTACTGTGTCTTAAAACAATTATCTGTTGGTAAGCTTGGACATTTCAGCTGAAAAGGATTTTAAAGCGTTGATAACTTCAATGGTCATCCTTTTTAAAAAATGTACTTCCTGCTCTGGAAAAAAGTAAGAGACCACTGCAAAATCCTCAATAACTCTGGTTTTACTATTGATAGGAATGTGTTTGGGTAAAAATTTTAAATAAAAGACAACATTACTCGCAAATTCCAAATAAAATTACTGGTCAAAATACTGTACCAAAAAAGATACAGTATAGTCAAACCTTGAATAATTCACACAACACAAGCTGTAGTTCCCCATATTACATTGGGGTTCTTTGGTGAACATCGTTCAGTCAGTTCTTTGTCTGAAATTACTTGGACAATCCATCCTATGTAGATTGCCAGTAGCCTGTAATTTTCTCCATCTGTAGTAGATCTGTCGGACAGTGGTATGACACTTCGAATAGCCTGAAAATGGCTTTTTAACCTTGCCCCCTTTCATAACAACTCAACACAGTGACGCTGGAAGAGGTTTGACATCTCTGAGCTGAACTGTCTGTCATGTGTAGCTGTAGTGAAACGCAGGGCTGACATCTCTATCTCAGTGCGGCACAGTTTTCCTCTATACCACCGAGCTAAAGGCTGACAGGAAATTAACTGACTAAACCTTCTCAGTGCATTTCTGAAGTCTGCTAAAATATTGTTCAGTTATTTATGACATCGACAGTACTAATATGACTCAGAGTTTATTCGTTAATGAGAGAGAGAGAGAGAGAGAGAGAGAGAGAGAGAGAGAGAGAGAGAGAGAGAGAGAGAGAGAGAGAGAGAGAGAGAGAGAGAGAGAGAGAGAGAGAGAGAGAGAGAGAGAGAGAGAGAGAGAGAGAGAGAGAGAGAGAGAGAGATTTTTACACAACATGTTACACTAACACCTTGCTACTACCGGATCAGACCTCATTTTGCCATCAGACCTTAATTCTTTGTGGGATAGAATCAACATATTGCTGGAAACTTTCCTCACAGATTTTGATCCACATTGACAATTTTGCATCACACATTTGCTGCAGATTTTGTCTGCTGCACATTCATGACAAAAATCTCGTTCTACCACATCCCAAAGGTGCTCGATTGGATTGAAATCTGGTGACTGTGGAGGCCACTTGAATAAAGTGAACTCATTGTCATGTTCAAGAAACCAGTTGGATACAATGTGAGCTTTGTGACATGGCGTGTTATCCTGCTGGAAGTAACCATTAGAAGATAGGTACACTGTGGTCATGAAGGGATGGACATGGTCAGCAACAACACTCAGGTGGGCTATGGCCTTTGAACAATGTTCAGTTAGTACCAAGGAGTCCAAAGTGTGCCAAGAAAATATACCCCACACCACTACCAGCCCGAATCGTTGACAAGGCAGGATGGTTCTATGCTTTCATGTGGTTTATGTCAAATTCTGACCCTACCATCTGAATGTTTCGGCAGAAATCAAGAGGCAATGTTTTTCCAGTCTTCTGTTGTCCAATTTTGGTGGGCCTGTACAAACTGCAGCCTCAGTGTCCTGTGGCCCATCTACTTCGATTTGTTGTGGGTTTAAAGATGCTATTCAGCATATCTTTGTTGTAACAAGTGATTATTTGAGTTACTGTTGCCTTTATCTGGCCATTCTCCTCTGTTGTTTTCACCCAGCGAACTGATGCTCACTGGATATTTCTTCTTTTTCTGACTATTTTCTGTACACACTAGAGATAGTTCTGCAGGCAAATCTCAGTATATCTGCACTTTCTGAAATACTCAAACCAGCCTGTCTGGCACCAACCGCCATGCCACATTCAAAGTCACTTAGATCACCTTTCTTCCACATTCTGAAGCTCGTTTTGAACTTGACCATGTCTACATGCCTAAATGCATCGACTTGCTGACACGTGATTAGCTAATTAGATATTTGCGTTAATGAGAAGTTGAACAGGTAGGTGTTTGTAATGAAGTGACAGGTGAGTGTATGTCCATATGTATTTAAAGGTGGTATTTGTAAAATTTGAGCATAACAACATAACTAATTTATCTATCAAGTGACCAGCTTACAATCAATTAAAACTGTATTTCCTCTATTTCTTGATATTAAAAAATAATAATAGAAAATAATTCTATACACTATGCAGTGTAGGAATCTTTGTCCAATTTGAAATATTTTTCAATGACATGTTTTTATACAGTTGATCACTGAAGGATAAATTAGTGCTGTTCTCACCGGTGTGAAGTTCTACAAATAGCCTATTTTAAGATTGCTGGTTGGACATCCTCTACAAGTAACAGAGTTGGGTAACAATTTACTTTTACATTTGTTAAAACTAGCCTAATCTGATTACTGTAATCCAATTACTTAACTTTTAAAAAGTAATTTACCCAACTCTGCCCAGTAATTCTACATCTAATGTAGCAGAATTAAATTGCACCTTTAAAAAAGGAATTTTCCATGCCAAATCTATAATATTTATTACTTCTAGTGTTGTACATTTTCCAGATCATTGCACAGTACATAGCGTATTATTATTATTACTATTGTCATTGTTTTAAAAATTATTTATATTGTTGAAATCTTTTTTTATGCCCACTGCATAGATGTGTTGAGCCATGTCAAAATAATTTCTCTGCATAGGATGATGTGATGTTATTCGATGCATATGATAAATAAACAACTTTGAACTTAAATTATTACATTGTACTCAATGGTAGCTATAGATCAACACAATCAAGGATAAAATGGACAAAAACGTATAGGCTAAGCGTTGCTTTTATTTTCCTCCTATCTGTCAGGACTAATCCAGGTGCAGATAAATATATAATTAGTCAACATGCTTTCTTGGTTTACGTCAGCATCCTTTAAATTAGTTCAACAGGTGTGCGTCGTTAACAGGATGAAACATGGCTCTGGCCGTGATATACTTTGTAGCAGATTTACAGAGACACCACAAAGTACTCACCATCCGGCGGTCCTCCATATTTCCTCTGCCCATTGACCTGGGTCAACTTGACGCCAGTCTCATGCAGCCATGTCTCAAGCGCCTTTAATCGATCCGGGTTCAAAACCTGGGACAGAAACAGAAGTTGCCTGTTCGACCTCCTTTATATTCGCGTTGGTGCGTAAAACAAAATTAGTTCATTGTTCAATAAAAATAGTTGATTTTAGTTATTCAATTTACAGGTTTATCAACGTCTGTATTACTCGATTAAAGACGTTGGTTTCAGCAGATCAGACGACCCGCGGATTTTAGTTAGTTTGTAAAGTAAACCAAACATTGTGTCATTAATAGAGCCTGAGAATAGCGCACTTATAACAGAGTTGATGATGCTGACAAATAAGACTACCTTCTTAAGGTGTATGAAAACATTTGTTTTTGGTAAAAACAAACATCATTTGGTACTGCGCGTGTGTTCGCGCATTCAATTAGATGAATCCTACTACAAAACTACTGAACTTCTAATAGTGCTACTGATATTAAGTATAAAGGGTTAAAACAAAAACGGTATGCATAGTTTACCTGACTTGATAGCTCTTCCATCACAACTCTTAAAACGATAAAATTTCACACTCCTATGTCCCAACTCAACTCATCAATGTGGTACCACGGTGAAAGCCCGTGACCGCAGGTAAAAATGATTGGGTAATGAATCTTCGTTAGGGGCGTGGGCAAAAGAATACCTGAAAAGTTTTACCTTACAAACGAATTATTTGTTTAGATGAAACAAGATTGACAACAGATTATATACAGTGGATCGTTTTCCCCAAACCACATACAAATGTTAGGCATCTCTTGAAAAGTTTTTGAAATGCACCTGGTACCAACGGCCTATGTGAATTAATTACTGGGACATTCATTCTTAAATGGGCTTTATTTTGGAGCTGCATCAGCATTTAATAATCTAAAGAAAACAAAGGATTCTGGAAATTTCAAAGGATGACTAATTACGTTATGTTATCCCTGATGGCAAGGCATGCAATTACACTTTTCTCTCACAAGATGGCAGCAGCTTCCCATGAGTGCAGTAATGCCATCAACATTCCTAACCTTGACACCTTGGACCTGCACAATCACAAGTGTGTTCAGTGTTTCTGTGCAATGTTTTCCCCGACAATGGTGATGTGTTGGTAACTATCCAGTACGGCATGTTACGGCAAAGTATCCTAGTGTTTAGAGGTTATAGGGATGAGCAACACAGTTAGTTGATCATTATCTTATCTGTCTTTATGATTTTGTTCCAGAACATAATTTTTTAGATTATTTTTAACAAACTATTGTGGTATTTCAGTGTTTGAGGCTTACCACTGGTTTACGTCTTGTGCTAAACCCTCTCTATTTGGTCTGATGAAGTTGATTGTTGCCATTGACACATACACCTACCTCCTAGAGTGTGTTCTTGTTTTAACCAACTTTTGTGAAGGGGTTTTTCTTCACATGGGAAATAACCTTGCTGCCATCCACCACAGTTGTTTTCTGTGGTTTTCTATGACTTTTGGTGTTCGTGAGCACACTACTGCATATTTTCTTCCACACTTAATGTTTTTCCTCTCTGATGGGTTTATTACATTTTTCATTCTAATGATGGCTTGCTTCACTTTACAAATATTTGCAACAAATTTCAAATGTAATTGACAAATTTGAAATCAAATACAGACTTTTTATTAGATTACATAAATTAACTAATGAAGGAATGACAAACACTTGGCAATGAAAAAGTTGAGCAGCCAAGTTTAGATTTACCTTTAGCATTTAAAAAATGTGAGCCCCCTTAAATAAATAAAAAAGCTGTAATTTCTACACTTATCATCTGATTTGGATGAAAATTGCCTCAAATTAAAGCTGGAAGTCTGCACTCTGAGTTCAAATTCGTTATTTAATTTCAAATCCAATGTGTTGTGATAGATAGCTGAAATAATTATAATTTAGTCACTGTCCAAATATTTATGGACCTGAATGTTCTATTCTGATCCTGGGACACCAACAAAGAAGGTGATTATCTACCAGGTACAAACAAAACCCAGAAATGTTTTGCCCCTGCAAAACGGGCTGCCTACTCCAGTTTGACATGGTTTCGTAGTGTTTTGTAGTGTGCATTTGACTATGCGGGGCAGGACGGGGACTTTGGGTTAGGCTTGTTGTGCTCTGGATCTGCTTGGTAATGGTAGGTAGCCCAGCGTCACTGATCCCTTGTGCCTAAGTGTTCCTACCCGCTGATAGCAACTCCCAATCTCACCGCCCACATCATCAAGGATATTCATCTGAATAGATGCTGAGAAGAATCATAATGAGCCATAAACCCATCCTGAACCAGCTTTCTCTTTGTGTGATAGCATTGACTATTTACTTAAAATTACTTTATTGGCATATAACAACGTACATCCCGAAAATTATTACATTACTTTATTTAATAGAACATTACTAAACTAATATTAATAAAATATGCTGTCAACAAAACAATGGGTAGGACATTAATCACTAAAAGTAGGAAAACAATGCAGCTATGAGAACTCAGCAAAATTGGTACTTGAAAATTTCTATATGTCTGCGTAAATATGACCCAGAACATTATTAGATTTTCACACAATGCCTAAAAGTAGAACCCAACTAAACAAAATAGAAATGTTGTAGTTGTTAATTTAATTATTGAGGACAACAATCATTTATTACATATTGGTGAGTGGCAAAAGTATATGAACCTCTAGGATAATCAGTTAATTTGAAGGTGAAATTAAAGTCAGGTGTTCTCAATCAATGGGATGACAATCAGGTGTGAGTGGGCACCCTGTTTTATTGAAAGAACAGGGATCTATCAAAGTCTGATCTTCACAAAACATGTTTGTGGAAGTGTACAATCATGGCACCAACAAAGGAGATATCTGCGGATCTCAGAAAAAGAGTTAAAGCTCATCAGATGGGAAAAGGTTACAAAACCATCTCTAAAGAGTTTGGACTCCACCAATCCACAGTCAGGCAGATTGTGTAGAAATGGAGGGCATAGAAGACCATTGTTACCTCCCCAAGTGGGGTCGACCAACAAAGATCACTACAAGAGAAAGGCGTGTAATAGTCTGCAAGGTCAAAAAGGAACCCAGGGTAACTTCTAACCAACTAAAGACCTCTGTCACATTGGCTAATGTCAATGTTCATGAATCCACCATCAGGAGAACACTGAACAACAATGGTGTATATGGCAGGGTTGCCAGGAGAAAACAACTCCTCTCCAAAAAGAACATTGCTGAGTAATGTAAATGTAAACACAGAATAATGTGCTAAAATTCCTCCAAGTCGATGTACAGGACTGGTCAACAGTTGCTGAACACATTTAGTTGCAGTTTTTGCTGCACAGGAGAGTCACACCAGATACTGAAAGCGAAGGTTCACATAATTATTGCACTTACAGATATGTAATAATATATAATTTTCCTCAATTAATAAATTACCAAATATATAATTTTGTCTACTTTTAGGACTTATGTGAAAATCTGATTTTTTTTTAGGTCATATGTATACAGAGATATCGAAACATCTAAATGGTTTACAAACGTCAGAGCACCACTGTATAATAAAGCAGCTATAAGTGTTGTCGATTTTTCTACTGTAGAACATTTTGACTGTTTTTAGGGAGTGAATTAGAACTGCACCTTTGGAATAATTCTATAGATTTTTATGATTCTACCTTTTGAAGCAGCTTGTTTATTTCCTTCTGCCAAAAAACAGAGTGATATAAAGAGATGGAGAGCCTGTTTTTCTTTGGACTGTTCCCGGAGTGCTTTATCTAAAGTATCTCAAAACCAAAGTTAATGACTGTATCTAGACTGGACAGATAAGAGCCTGGGGCTAATGAGATCTACATCAAGGTCCTGAACATTTTTATCGACCACGGTTTCTGTAGTTAATGCTGAGGTGGATAAAGAGGAGTGTTTTTTCCCCGGTGTAGTTGTTTGAATATTTATCTACTGACGGGAGGGGGGGATTATACACTTATACACTTACATATCAGGATTGTCTTCTGAATATGTAGCAATTAATTTTTTGCTCATTGGCTCCAACCGTACATTTCAGACGTTCTCCCAAATTACGTTCTCAGGAAACTATTTTGAAAACATGAACATTGGCTATAGCTGTACAAAATTAATTTCTGCAATAAAAAAGGCTAGAATGCCAGTTATGTATCGTATTTGGCCTTTCCCAGTCCTAGTTTCCTCCCTTCTATCTACACCTTTGTGTGCATTGTGCGTGTGTGTTATTTTTCCTGACAGGCTGCGGTGAGTGACATAGCAATGTTAAGCGTTGATGTGTACAGAAAGGGTCACCGTATACAGGGCTGTTGAGTGGGTACCAAGCACTGTGTCACACCTTAACAGCTTCATTATTCTCTACAAAACAAACTAGATGTTTTGGGGCTGCGTGTCGTCACAGCTTTGCTGGCATAACAGCTGCTTGCTAGACGGCCTTGGTTAGGAGCCAGACACCCGAGTGTAGCAGGGGCCACAGGAGACTGCCCAATGAAAGCAGAGAAATTGGCATTGCGGTGGAGCTGACGGCGTCTGTGCAGGTGAAGAAATTGAATGTCTCCTCAGTAGAAAGAGCAGCACAAATGATTTCTGCTATTTTATGCTGCTGCCTTTGGCTGTTTTCCATAGCTCTCTTCGTTTTTAAAAGGAGGTACATTTTAAGTAGAGGTGAAGTTTGTAGACTATGTACTCGTGTATGTCTTCAGAGTCAAATTAGTCACTGAGACTGTCACTCTGTTGCTAAGTGTCAACTGTGTAGAGACAGCAGATTCTTCGCCTCGGGGCCTTGGCGTGCTCTCGCGCTCTCTTTTAGATACACACATGCACAGCTGTGTTCCCGCCTCTCCCACTTAAACATCAGGAGGAGGGAGGGATCTCCTTCCCAAATCTAACCTGAGGGTGTGCCCGTGGCAGTGTCAATCTGTTCCCTGTCACGCCGCATCTTCTCAGTTCAGCGCTGCCATTACACAACTCCCACCAAAACTTCAAGGCTTAGAAACAAACTTTAATCATGTGTGTGTGAGAGCGTTGACATAAGCAGTGGACCTTGATGTTGGATTCTGAGCAGAACTGATGTCTGCAAGGGCCTGTTCTTACCTGGGACTTTGTTCATGTATTTTTTAAACATCTGCAGCATTTATCAGCATCAGCACACGTTTTGGACTAGGTCTTTCTGAAGCGAACACTAGGTTGTTGTCAAAATTATACAACTTACCGAAAAAAAAAAAAAGTAATGTGGGCGAAAATGCCTTGTTGATGCTAGAGGTCAGAGGAGAATGGGCCGACTGCTTCAAGCTGATAGAAGAGCAACTTTGACTGAAATAACCACTTGTTACAACCGAGGTATGCAGCAAAGCATTTGTGAAGCCACAACATGCACAACCTTGAGGCGGATGGGTTACAACAGCAGAAGACCCCACCGGGTACCACTCATCTCCACTACAAATAGGAAAAAGAGGCTACAATTTGCAAGAGCTCACCAAAATTGGACAGTTAAAGACTGGAAAAATGTTGCCTGGTCTGATGAGTCTCGATTTCTGTTGAGACATTCAGATGGTAGAGTCAGAATTTGGCG
Organism: Umbra pygmaea; assembly: GCA_016801145.1. NCBI lineage: Eukaryota > Metazoa > Chordata > Actinopteri > Esociformes > Umbridae > Umbra > Umbra pygmaea. Next base: position 32,313 of record JACXGM010006049.1, read on the forward strand.
TAAACAGAATGAGAACATGGATCCATCATGCCTTGTTACCACTGTGCAGGCTGGTGGTGGTGTAATGGTGTGGGGGATGTTTTCTTGGCACACTTTAGGCCCCTTAGTGCCAATTGGGCATCGTTTAAATGCCACGGCCTACCCGAGCATTGTTTCTGACCATATCCATCCCTTTATGGCCACCATGTACCCATCCTCTGACGGCTACTTCCAGCAGGATGATGCACCATGTCACAAAGCTCAAATCATTTCAAATTGGTTTCTTGAACATGACAATGAGTTCACTGTACTAAAATGGCCCCCACAGTCACCAGATCTCAACCCAATAGAGTATCTTTGGGATGTGGTGGAACGGGAGCTTCATGCCCTGGATGTGCATCCCACAAATCTCCACCAACTGCAAGATGCTATCCTATCAATATGGGCTAACATTTCTAAAGAATGCTTTCAGCACCTTGTTGAATCAATGCCACGTAGAATTAAGGCAGTTCTAAAGGCGAAAGGGGGTCAAACACAGTATTAGTATGGTGTTCGCAATAATCCTTTAGGTGAGTGTACGTGTGTATATATTTATGTATATATGTGTGTATATATGTATGTGTATATATGTGTATATGTGTGTGTATATATGTATGTATATATTTGTGTATATATCTATATGTATGTATGTATATGTGTGTGTGTATGTATGTGTGTGTATATATGTGTATGTATATGTGTGTGTTGTTGTGCAGCTCCTACTGCCTGTTACATTCTACTCCAGTATATTGCCAAAGGGTGTTCCCACATTTGTGTTCTATATTAAAATCTAAGAGCACCACCTTCATGCATGTCTCCATCTCTCCAACTCCACAATATACCGCCACTAGTGTTCTTACATGTTATGTTTTTATTGTGCCAGCCTTTCACTTGTGAAAGATCTCTCTGATTACTCTCAGTAGATGTGTGCCTGGGCGCTGCTAGACAGGCCTAATTCAGGCAGGTGATAACGCGTATCATTTGTGCTTTTGTGGTTGTTGGTACTGTAGCTAATTTGTACTGCCGTGTGTAGTCGAGCGTGCTGGTCAATATTATCTCTGGAAGTGGAGGCTGTTTCTCAACAGCAGTTGTTTGCTGAAGCTCCCTCCCTCCTCGCAGCCTAATACTGCAAGCCCCACTCCTGTTCCTCCATGTTACTGACACTGATATGCCTGGAATTGTTCCGTCACTCATCGAGAGACACGCAAGTTAACATACGGTGACCACAACAACAAAAAAAGCAATTCACAGCCACCAGCAAACATTTAATAAATGGTGTTGAGCAATGTGAGTGCGTGTGTATGTGTGTGTCAGTGTATATATGTATTTATTTAACTAGGTAAGTTGACTGAGAAAAACTCATCATTTGCAGCAACGACCTGGCTAGGTCACATAAAATACAATGTACTGTAGAGTAAACGAGCAAAGCAATTAAAAGCAATTAAAAAGCAAGAATAAAGCAACACAATCACATAAAACAAACACAGAGTGTGTGTGTGTGTGTGTGTGTGTGTGTGTGTGTGTGTGTGTGTGTGTGTGTGTGTGTGTGTGTGTGTGTGTGTGTGTGTGTGTG
>JACXGM010006050.1:0-21611 GCA_016801145.1 Umbra pygmaea
GAGAGAGAGAGAGAGAGAGAGAGAGAGAGAGAGAGAGAGAGAGAGAGAGAGAGAGAGAGCCCTTGGCCCATGTCCCATGCTGACCACCCCAGTCTCAGTCATCAGCCACTTTCTCCCCCCCTCCGCAGAATGTTCCGGTGTTGTGTGAAAGAGTGAGCTGTTTGTGTTGTGTACAGAGTAAGAGGACAGAGAAATGAGAGTGCGACAGAGATAGAGATGGATTTCTGTGACGTGACAGTTTTCAACCTGCGCTCCTGAAAGCAAATGAAGGTTTTGTGTCAACATTCGCACTGCAATGACTAGAACCCACAAGGCACACTCTGATAACACACATCTTCATGACTTTAAATCTCAGCGTGGCTCAAGTCACTGGAACACAGCCAGCGTCCACAAAATAGTTTACAGTAGATCACCACCTGTACGTTGAGTTTTTGTTTTTTCTTTGTCCTGTCAATATGTACTGTCTGTTGTGTACCAGGTTTATGCTAGGCCAGGATTCAATCAGAACACCCGGAATAACAACGCATGTTTTACAGACGAAGTGGTGGATTAAGCTTTGAGTTGGCTGAGATCCCATTAAAGGTAAACACTACAAACGAAGGCGCAGCTGAAAGGGATCTCAAGCACGATACAGCGTGGTTTCAGCTGAAAGCCCTGTCTGAATGGTTTGTGTACACTATACATGCCATGGCAGTGCATGTGATAACGGGAGACCGTGAATTGTTCTCCCTCCGTATGTTTGTTAGTCAAACGTGATATTTCAAGTACCACTGGCCTGGTTTTGACTAATTTAGGTAAATGACATCGCTTGCCACAGAGATCTTGTACTTTACCACAGTAAACAACAGAAAAGTGTTTGTCAAACAATATATTATTTGGCACAAAAAAAGACACTGCATTGATTGGGGGCGACATGTTTGCTTGTGCTTTGTTTGTACTTCCTTGTCAACCTTAATTCTCAGAATTTACTTTGGTAAATAACTATTTGGTAAATTGGGATTATGTTCAGTATCATGATGAGGGCTGTTACTATAGCACCCCTCACACCAGGGTCTGTTGTGAGGATATTCAGATTTCATAACATGGTTGTTAAGCATAAATTGTATAATCAGTGGATAGAGCCATGTGTGACGTCACCCATTGGTTTATGAAGATCTGATTTGGGTCATCGAATTTGCCGTTACGGGCGCAGACATCTTGGTTGCGGATGTGAAGATTTTAGACGAGAGGGAGGAGTAATCTAGCTAGCTAACTGATATTGGGATGTTATCGAAAAACAGTATTAAAACAAAATGTAAAACAAAATGTAACCTTTTCTTACCGAAAAAACTGAACTGCCAACTCCTTTGAGTGTCCTGTCATACAACCGAACGCCATAGCCATGCCCTAAACGGCCCTTTGCTTTATCTCCAATTTAAAATCAACGAGACCATAATTAAAAAAATGAACATCATGATAAATTGCAGAAGGCTTAAATCTAGCGATTGAGAACATATACTCATTAAGAAATTGTTTACTGAGGTAATAAATCAAGTGTGACATGTCTCTCATTCTCATAGTCTATTACGGAAACCAAGCTATTTTACAACCTGACGTATCGCCCTTAGCTGGAATTCAGATAGAATGCAGGTTTAAGGCACTTCTTCATTTGTGTTAATTTGCCAAACCGGATGCTCACCCTGTGTTGTTAAGTAAGGTATCGTGGTTAGGCCGACTCTAACAATGGTTGCGAGTTTGTTTCCATTGAGATTAGTTTTTTGTGCTGCTTTTGGGGAAGTTCTGCAGAAGGCAATTTGAGAATGTCTTTTTGTAATTTTAAAACTAAACTCTAAACTTAACCTCAGTAATGTGATGCCTAACCATATCCCTCAAGTTTATATGTAATTCGTAATGAGAGGATTGTTATAGACATGATTAAATCCTAATGTAACCCGATCTCACATTACAGAAGACACTCAAGAACAACATAATAGCAAAACGTTATGTACAACATTGTAGTAAGGGGGGTAAAAGGTTACAATTAAGATGCACTTATGAAGTTAAAGCATTAATAATTAATATTACCTTTCCTCCCCTGTTGCAATAGTCTGGGTTAAGAAAGGAGAACTGCTTAATAAATGCCTATAGAGGATTTGTAGAATAGACGTGGTTGAATATTTCCTATCTAACTATCTGACAGCATAATGATCATTTATCCATGTGTAAACAGCTACGGAAAGAAATACCACAGCGACCCGGGAAACTAAAGCGTTGCCCGCGAGTCAGACAAAGGAGAATAGTCTACCTAGCTTGAACTGTGTGCGTGATAAACGCTGAAACGTCAGAGCAGACCGCAACAAGATAACTTACATTCCCATTAATAACTCCACCGGAGATGTTCTGTGAAATGATTTAGAATGTCTATGACAGAACTTAGTAAATGAATAATATTTAATTCCAGTTAAAGGGCATCAAAGTACAACACTTTAACCGGACACAGAATTACACAATTATACCAAGAAATTACATGTCATTTACACTTCTAAATATGATCTACAATCTAAGCATGTCTTATACGGTACAGTCTAATACAACATTTAGTCAACACATTCGCTATGGCACGCACTGACGTGTGGCCAGGAGAGTCTTTAAAGAGATCTCATCAGTTTAACCTTAAACAAAGACTTATATTTCCCCTTGAGAGGGGACGCCCACAACTCCCGCTGCATACGAACTACCTATCATTTCACTGGCTGGAATTGGAGAAAACAAATAGTACATTAGCAATTAGATTATACGTCGCCTTGGCGCCTCGGCACATCCGGGCTGTAACAAAGGACTGGGTTTGAATATCTTCCAGAGGGGGAGCTAGCATTTGTCTTCTCCTAGAACCCAGTGGAGACAACATAACCTTTACAAGTAATACTACCAAACTCCCTTTATGGGTGGATCAAAACCAAAATCACATAGGTACAGGTTTAAATGTGTGACATACATTGGGGTTTCCCCCTTTCCATTAATCTTAATTCATCCCAGGAGGGATAAGAAGTCAGCTGTTGAAGGAGTCCTTATTTGGTCCTATAAACATTTATTTCCCACTACAACATAATATGAAAATGTGAAGCCTCGATGGAAGAGAACGGTTACGGTAGAGACCAACATAATATTTGACATTGAACAATTTGTGTTTTCCCCAAAAAGTTCATTGGAAATGCAATAAGTGAGCTAAATGGTTGTCCATTGTATTGATTGTGATGGGAAAATGACCTCGGGATGAATGTACCATTAGTCCTTCGGGATCAGAGTTAGTGTGTTAGTGTGTTAGTGTGTTAGTGTGTTAGTGTGTTAGTGTGTTTGTGTGTTTGTGTGTTTGTGTGTTTGTGTATTTGTGTATTTGTATGTGTGTGTTTGTGAGTTTGACATTAGAGCTAAACAGTGAGTAATTTGTCTGTAGCAGGCAAAAAAGGAGCCATTAAATAGCACTACATCAGCCATTGTAATGACAACACCATGACTCAAACAGATAAGCAGAATCCCAGTGTTTGTGTGCGTGTGTGCGTGTGTGCATGTGTGCGTGTGTGTGTGTAATTGTAAGACAGAATATCTTTCTTCAGGATAATGATTGTCCATTCAATGTATCAAGCAGGGTATACAGTAGCCTCCTTCTCCCCAGCCCACCAATACTGTCACACTGTGACCATGCAGTCTACGGTGTGTGTGTGTGTGTGTGTGTGTGTGTGTGTCTGGCACTGTGATTAGTCTAAGATCTTAAGCCCAGTGCAGGAAGAGACTTGGACCAGATGTTTGTATCTACAGCAACCAACCACTCTGGCAACATTCCCACATGAGCACACACGATCACACACAAACATGTACTTGGCTATCAAAATGGGCACATGTTGCCATATCGTTACCAAACCTAAAACAAGCAAAAACCATTAGCCAAAGGGTGAATCCCGATTCTCTTTCTTACCCCTTCCCCTTTCCCCTTACCTCTTACCCTTCCCCCTTCCCCTTAGTTTTGCGCATTCATGTGAGATTAAGGGCTATCATGTGAGATCTAGGGGTAGGGCTAAGGGGATGGGGTGGATACCCCTTAAAACTAAACATTTTCGAGAGCTTACTTGAAACCAAGGGGTACCCAGAAAACACTGCACAACCGGCAACAATGGCAGCCAGATCATTAAGAGAGTCCAGTAAATGTGTTTTCGGCTTAAATAATTGACTTAAAAATTACAACAGACTTGTTTTGTGCTCTTAACAGTCATGTAAATGTATATTTGCAACCATGTTCTTAATTTAAATGTTTTTAAAATGGCTAGTTTCGTTACATTGCTGATTTGCACTACTAGCCTTGAATGGACACCATGCATGTCTACAGTTTTAACTTAACTACATTAGCAGCAGATTTCGTTTGATATCTTGAAAGTTTGTGATCAACACTTGTCGCCTCTGTTGATGTATCAGCCAGCTAGCGACGATGTATGATAACATAACTGTAACCAAGTGGTGTCTCATTTCATAGGGGTATGTTTTCATCCCTAGCCCTTACCCCTCGGTTTCGAGGGGTAAGGGCTAGGGGTAAGACGAAGGGGTAGGGGTAGGGGAAGGGGTAAGACAGAGAAATGTGATTCACCCTAAAACTAACCTTAATAGTCTTGAGCAGCCAGAACTTGGTTAACAAAACAAGGTCAGGTAGCAATACTAGCCATTCTCACACAATCGGAAATGCAGAAAATAGTTGTTCTTTACAGAAAAAAGACTGTCATGACAAAGTTTAGGTAGGCGGGACAACATTTTGGGCAGGAATTGCGCTCATTTATAATAAAATGCTAGCAGATTTGTAATAGTGCGGAAGGTGCAGGAGTGAGGGAGACAAACGCAAAGGTATTAAAAGTAAATCAAACAGTTTATTATTCTGGCCGGAAAGATACCAAGAATCAGCAGGTTTTTACTTCAGCGAAGTAAATTCAGTGGTGGGCTTCCTAATTTTCTATATTACTATTGGGCCGCCAACCTCCAGAAATCGCTATTCTGGAAGCACTCCCCAGATAAATCGTGGTGCCAGCTAGAAGGTCTTTCCTGCACCTCCTCCTCTCTCCCTGCTTTGCTATGCTCCGCTCTCCCTACTTCTCCCTCACGTTTCTCAGACAACCCTGTAGTACTTTCAAAACTCAAAATTTGGTACCAGTTTCGGCGCCACATTAAGTTCTCCACTACATCCATTTTGGGCCCTATTAATAACAACCCCATATTTACTCCATCTATGGTCGACAGTGCTTTTACTCTCTGGGAAAAAAAAATAGTATTAAAACTTTCAAGGATCTTTATGAAAATTGAGTTTTCACAAGTTTTCCTAACCTGGCGGTCAAACACGCTTTGACGCCATTTCATTTCTTCCGAGATCTGCAGATGAGACATTTCGTCTTCTTTGAATTTGTTGGCTTCCCTCTATTACCCCCCACCCAGACCTGGAATGAGCTATTAAATATTTTTACCTCATCAGAATTCGGTAATTTCACAAATCTATTCTTGGATTATGTCCTGTGATAAACATTCCACTAATATACCTAGAACTGCGTGGGAACAGGAAATGGGTCTTGAATTTTCAAATGATTTCTGGGATGGAGCGATCGACAGAACAAGTTCCACTTCATCTTGTGCTCAACTTGGACTTCATGACCCCAGTAGGCCGATATGCCTTCCTACGCATGCCTTATGGGATATCTACGGGTAGTGAAGTTTTCCAAAGGTGTATGGAGCAGCTCTTTGAAAGACAACCATGTGCAATCGTGGTTGACGACATCCTCTTTTGGGGCAGCACAAGAGAAGAGCATGATCTGCACCTCCGCCAGGTCATGGACAGAATACGTGCCGTAAACCTTAAGCTTAACCCTGACAAGTGGCGTTTTCGGGTGTCTGAGGTGTCATATGTGGGTCACCTTTTAACTGACCAGGGCATAAAGCCAGACCCTGCTAAGACAGATGCAGTCAGTTCTATGCCAACCCCAACAGACAAGCTTGGAGTCCAAAGGTTCTTGGGCATGAAAAACTATCTGTCAAAATTCATCCCGGGCTATAGTGAAACCACAGCACCCCTGCATCAACTCCTGCTTCAGGATGTAGAGTGGTGCTGGCAAGAGCACCACACGGCAGCATTGGAACACTGTGTATTCTGTTTGGCAGTACTGGAACACTGTGTATTCTGTTTGGCAGTACTGGAACACTGTGTATTCTGTTTGGCAGTACTGGAACACTGTGTATTCTGTTTGGCAGTATTGGAACACTGTGTATTCTGTTTGGCAGTACTGGAACACTGTGTATTCTGTTTGGCAGTACTGGAACACTGTGTATTCTGTTTGGCAGTATTGGAACATTGTGTATTCTGCTTTGCAATGTTAAAATCTGCATTCTGTTTTGCAATGTTATATCCTAATTTTAGTAATGTATCTACCAATTCTACTGCATTCATATAGCAGATAAAGTTAAGGGCTAACTGTTGTATACATGTAGTATATATAGCCATGATTAAGAAGGGGGATGTAGATTATATTGATGACGTAGAGGATGACGTGGGAGGTCGGAAAGAGTAAAAAAGGAAAACGCTGAAACAAGGCAGAATTTGATGGGCACTAATAAAAGAGCAGACCTGAGTTAAACACAAGGTTTCAGTAAGTTTGTACACATCTACACATTCCTCATTGCAAAACATCTCCAGTTCAGTTAGGTTTGATGGTTGCTGAGCATGGACAGCCCGCTTCAAATCACATCACAGATTTTCAATGATATTCAGGTCTGGGGACTGGGATGGCCATTCCAGAACATTGTACTTGTTCAACTGCATAAATGCCAGAGTAGTTCTTGAGCAGTGTTTTGGATCATTGTCTTGTTGAAACATCCAGCCCTGGCATAACTTCAACTTTGTGACTGATTCCTCTACATTATTCTTGAGTATCTGCTGATATTGAGTGGAATCCATGCGACCCTCAACTTTAACAAGATTCCCAGTACCGGCACTGGTCACACAGCCCCACAGCATGATGGAACCTCCACCAAATTTTACTGCAAGTGTTTGTCTTGGAACGCTGTGTTCTTTTGCCGCCATGCATAACACCCCAAATATCTCCATCTTTGTTTCATCAGTCCACAGCAGCTTCTTCGAAAATGAAGCTGGCTTGTCCAAATGTGCGTTTGCATGCCTCAAGCGACTCTGTTTGTGGCGTGTGGAGAAAAGGCTTCTTTCACATCACTCTACCATACAGCTTCTCCTTGTACAAAGTGAGCTGCATTGTTGAACGATGCACAGTGACACCATCTGCAGCAAGATGATGTTGCAGGTCTTTGGAGGTTGTCTGTGGGCTGTTTTTGACCGTTCTCACTATCCTTTGCCTTTGACTTGGCCTGCCACTTCTGACCTTAACAACAACTGTGCCTGTGGTCTTCCATTTCCTCACTATGTTTCTCACAGTGGACACTGACAGCTTTAATCTCTGCTATTGCTTTTTGTAGCTTTCCTATAAACCATAATGTTGAACAATCTTTGTTTTCAGATCATTTGAGAGTTGTTTTGAGGCCCCCATGTTGCCACTCTTCAGAAGAGAGTAAAAGAGAACAACAGCTTGCAATTGGCCACCTTAATTACATTTTCTCATGATTGGCGCCTGTCTATGAAGTTCAAGGCTTAATGAGCTCACCAAACCAATTGTGTGTTCCAATTAATAAGTTCTAGGTAGTTACAGGTATTCAAATCAACAAAATGACATGGGTGCCCAACTTTATGCACCTACCTAATTTGGTTTTGATGCATATTGCACATCTTCTGTTAATCCAATCAACCTCATTTCACTACCAAAATACGACTGTGTCCTTCAGGTATTTGATAGATCAAAATGAAATTGCTGATCCAAACACCCAGTTATTTATAAATGAAAATCATGGAAATTGTCAGTGGTGCCTAAACCTTTGCATACTGTATTTATAGGTAGGAACGTGTTCTAAAACAGAGCCGTCAAGAGTAGTGATGTTAAAATCATCCAGACGTAACAAAGAAGATTGACTATCAACATCAGAATGCCCTTGTATAACATTTTCATTTTTTTAACTATCAGAGGTAAACATGGACATTTTCTCTAAAAGATTGCCCGCTATGAAGTCATTATTAAAAGCATTAGCAATGGCCTTGCCAGTAATGAGTCCAATATCCAACATTATCTGGAAAAATAATGAATAATTATGCCGGCTTGGCATAAAGATTCAGAACCAAGCACTCAGAATTAGGATATTCCCACCCTAATGAAGGCATCAAATAAAGTTTTTTTAATTATAAATTCCACTAGAGTGCCTGGTTCTGAATCTTTGTGCCAAGCCAGTGTAATTATTCTTTATTTTTAGAGTATGCTTCCCTTCCAAGAGCACCTTTGGTAGTTTACATTTTGGAAAACTCGGAAGCACTCCTGCTACCCTTTCTTTCATCCAACATTATCTGTTTTGTTAGGGTAGTGTACACATTGTTCTTTAGTGATTGGGCAACTTTCCAGAATTTAGCAGGATTCCCATAACCTCTTCCTAGAGCTGGCCACCCGCCTAAACTGAGTGATCGCGGAGAAGGACCTTAGTCAGGGAGGTGACCAAGAACCCGATGGTCACTCTGACAGAGCTCCAGCATTTCTCTGTTGAGAGAGGAGAATCTTCCAGAAGAACAACCATCTCTGCAGCACTCCACTAATCAGGCCTGTATGGTAGAGTGGGCAGACAGAAGCAACTCCTCAGTAAAAAGCACATGAGAGCCTGCCTGGTTTTTGTCAAAAGGCACCTGAAGGACTCTCAGACCATGAGAAACTTATCTGGTCTGACTGGGGGTAACGGAATGGTATCACACAATGGGTTTGATGCGCTCCATACCGTTCCATTCACTCCGGTCCCGAACATAATGCGAGCCCAGCGTCCCCAATTAAGATCCATTGACCGCGATTGCTGTGCACCGATGCTCCCCATCCAACTTGATGGAGCTTGAGAGGTCCTGCAAAGAAGAATGGGAGAAACTGCCCAAAAATAGGTTACGTACATGTGCTTTAGTCTTTTTTTATAAATTTGCTAAGATTTTAAACACAATTCTTTTAAATAGTCATTATATATATAATAACAATATATAATAAATGATGAATTTAATCAATTTCGGAATAAGGGTGTAACAAATAAATGTGGAAAAAGTGAAGTGCTGTGAATATTTTCTGGATGCACTGTATATGTAGACAAATCCTGTGTTCCTGTAAATATATGACAACCTGCTAATGGACGTTAGCATGAAGAAAGAGGTGGATTGTTCGCTTTCTCATCCATTTTCTTCATGTTCTTGGGTGGAATAGTTGGTTATAAAAAGACTTGAAACACCCCGTCTAATCGTTCAAATAACACAAAATGACAAACAACAAAATCTTTTTTTGTTACTTGGTTTGAAAGAAAGGACTGGCTACCGTAACGGCAGGTGTAGCTAAGAATTCACTTTTCTGTTTCCATGCTTACTTTATGGAGGAGACACGACTTAGACCCAAGTCAGATTTCAATGACTTGATGATTCACCTGTTTGCAGCCCAGAAAGGACGTTAATATGAGCTTCTCTTCAGATAAGGTCCAGGCCTATAGACCTCTTAAAGAACTGCGCTCCTTTCCCTTTCCTGTCTTTATAATGCCTGCTTCTTCTATAATGACCAAATTGTTTTATTCGGGAGAAGGATGGTTTCATATTAAGGGTTGAACTTGAGGAAATGTTATGGTGTCTAACACTGTGTTTGACCCCATACCATTTACTCCACTCCATATCCTCCTCATTTAGTTTCACCTGCTGGTTTTCTAGTTTTACTATCGTTCTACTATCTATCACATGCACAAATATTAACAGCCTTCCATTTCTCATTGATTCATCATCTATTCTGTCCTGCCATGCAAGAGAACAAAACTCCTGCCATCTGTGTTCCTCAACAGCAGGTTAGCTCAAGGCTAGAGTTCTGGTTGCTGCTAATATGATTTACACATTTACTAATCCCCAACATAGTTGAAGGTGCCACCAACCTGCTACAATATAAGCTGCATTGACCCATATGCTATTAGGTAATGTGTGCATGCTATCATAAATGTTTATGTATGCAACACTACATTAAAATTACATTTGAAGCACATGGATGCATGGAGCTAAATAGACTGTGTTTATTCTGTCTATTCAACTCTGGTCCTAGGGACAAAAACACTCCTAGCTTTTTTCCTGTTCTGCTTACCAAGGAATAAGCCAGATTTGTGACACCAACTGAGTGCAATTAACTATAGATGGAAACAATAAAACAGAAACGTTGTGGTTCACCACTGACTGAAGTTCAATAACAGTGAACACCCTAATTTCCCGAAACCTTGAGGACAAAGGGGTTTCCCTAATCACTAAGTCGAACTTGAACAGTGTTTGGTTATCTGCATTACCTCCTCCGTAACTGGATTAGTCTGGTTTAACCGGCTGTCTTTGTAGAATAACACAAAGGACAATGATATCACTCACAATCAAAATTCTGTGCAGTAATATTTTATTTGAACTATACATGCTGTGTTAAAAAAAATCAACAAAAAAGTCCTGAAACAAAAAGACGATAAATATGTACATGTTCACAGTTACAACTTTACAACATATCTACAAACAGTCTGAACAAACATTTGGAGGTCTACTATCCAATCAGAACAGTATCAGAAAGGTAATGTCAAAGATTCTGCTTCATCAAAGATTCTAGCACACAGAGAGCTTAGCTAGACAAAAGGGTAAAAGGCTTTAGACGGACACTGCGACACTAAGACCCAGGTCAATATGGCAATATACAAGGCAGCTGAGCTCAACCTGTCTGGATGGACAAAACAAAGGCTGTTTATGTGTGTATATGGCTCTCTGGAAGACCCAACACTGCTTAATTAATAAAATCATCTCTTGTAAATAAAATGTGGCTATGAGTTCTGAACAGGACAACATCCCAAATACTCCTAATCATGTCCCTCATTTTCAATGTAAGATCGTACCTATATTTTTTATAGAAATGTAAATTTGAATTAATTCTGTTTTTCTTCTATTCATAAGTATCCCCCTGTTTTTGTTATAGAAAATGGAATCCTGGATATCACTTGACCCTGCTTATCCTCGGGTTTATTAAAAGAATTAGCATATAATTGATCTATAATAATTACCCAGTGTTGACTTTAGTACCATATCTCATTAATCATTTTTATTGGCTGTTAATAGTGCGATGTTGAGCTCAGTGTTTCAAAGACAATCTAAATCCCACTTTCAGAAGTGTACATTCACTGCATGTAACCTCAGTTTGGCTTGTCATCGACCTCATTCATCACAAGTTCAAATACTGATATTGTAATCCCAGCGTGCTTTCCTTTAGTCTGCATTCTGGAAAATAATTTTGACAACTAAACCAGGTCTCAGTTTTAGATTCTAATTAACTGCAGTTTGAAAACTTTTTGGAAAACAAAAGATTTACTCATTTAAAATATTAACCAGATTTGCTTCAACTATATTGTAACAATAATGACATTTTCAGGACCAAATTCAATTTTTCTCCCAATATTACTGTATATTGATCATTTGTTGAATAAGGCACACAATGCACAGAATGGGGTTAACTGACCTAAAAATATGTATACTCATATATGTATAATATGTACAGTAACTTGTCATTACCAGCATGACTTTGTAGGACACATTGGTAGATGTTGGTGTGATTGTACAATGGTCACATCTCACTGGGAACTGCACATACAACATTGCCTCTGGAACCAAAATGGCCACCAGAGTTCTCCTTATAAACTGATCTAAGATCAGTTATGAGTTCTCTAAACGTTTAGGCTTTGGGTGGGTATGTTGATCCTACAGCAGTGTTTTAACTCTGAAAGGAGCACAAAGACTGACATTACAGACAGGCTTTTTGTTGCTATGTGAGTCACAGAGAAAGGTGTTGCCACCTGGTGTGTATGTGGCCATGGCCATGGGCGTGGCTTAGAAACAGGAACGCTTACCGAACATCCTTTTAACATGACAGAACCAAACCCAGTGATGTTGACTAAAATGTCGACATCATTAAACCATTTCTAATGAACAAAGAAGTGAAAACCAAAGCTTGTTGAAGATATTATAATACTAACACTAAGGTTTCTAAACCCCAGTCCTACATGAAAAGACTGGAGAAATGTTCTCTGCAGTCTACATCTGTATGGTGTGAGTGGAGCATAATGTGGTATGATATTCAGCAAGACAGAAGACTGTTCTAACAGTGCATTGACATGGTGAATTACTGAATTTTGTGTATTGTACATACTCACACACACAAACAAACACACACATCAAGAGACAATGGCAGCTGTAGGATACATAAGAGGCCAAAATACACAGAACAAACTAATAGCAGCAAATGTGTCTAGTACATATCGCAGTGTTACAGCGGCCATGTTAAGAGTACCTCAGCAACCAGGCCTTTCAACACCCCAGAATGAGTGTGTGTTTGCTGTACATCGGTGTGTCGTCCAGCTGACACAGTCTAGCTGTCATCCCGCCCTTATTTCCCAGCAGTCTCTGCTCCTCTAAAAGAACACTGTCTAGTCAGTCCCCTCCTCATCACTAGCCAGGCAGACAAGATACCGACACCCCCTTTAGTTCAGTCCAGTTCACATTGATGGGAAGACAGAATGTGTCCCAAATGTTACCCTATTCCTCCTGGGAGCCCTACAGGCCATGTTCACAGGTAGTGCACAGAGAAGGAAACAGGGTGCCATTTGTGACACAGACAGACAGTGCATGTGAGATGTCAGACCCATTCTTCAAGTATTCCTCAGTGTTCAACCTCGTAGCTTCCACAGTCAAGGCCGTAGGGCCTGGCTACACACCGGGGACCGGGCTGGTCCCCTACAGGACCCCGACACATACTTTAGCCCCTCTCCAACCCACAACCTGCCTCATGTCCTGGGTTGGGATATGGGTCAGGGGAGATGGGGGATAGAGAGACATGGAGCCACACCATTTAACACACAGCTCCATGTCACGTCTTTGGCCATTGGTGTGATTTTCCCTTTATAGAGTTAATGTATGAAGGTGCTTTATCACAGGGAACCCCGGCCCCGACGCACCTCCCTAACCTTCCTCACAACCACGCGATTGGTCTGTGAACCCCCGAAGGTGGCCCTGCCCCCTCCCAGTTAGCACACTTGGTAGTAGCCTTTACAGCGTGTCTCTAGTGTGCTAGTAGCTGTACTTGTTCACCACTCGCATCTGAGGAGTCTGTGGGGGGAAGCCGTTGGGCTTAGGGGGGACGTCTGGCTTTAGGGACGGGGTCCGTTTGAGCCCCTGGCGGGGGAGTGAGCCGTGCCCGCTGTAACTGCTCTGGCGGGACAGGGAGGGCGGTTGGGGGTGTTGGTGCGGGGAGTGGAGCCCACCCTGGGAGTCCAGTCTGGAGGGAGGGGTGGGGGGCATGTACCCCCCTCTGTTCATACTGTGCTGACGGGACATGGACACCCCCATGTTGACCCCGTTGGGGGAGGTGGCGCTCAGTGAGTGTCTGTGGGAGGAGCTCCTGTGGTGGGAGCCGTACCTCCTCTCCATGCTGCCCCCCAGGCTGCCTGTGGGCGAGGTAGGGGTGGAGGGCAGGGGCACATCCACCCTCTTGGTGGGGCTGTGCCTTGGCAGGGAGGAGGAGGATGTGGGGGAGTACAGGGAGGCCTCTCGGCTGGGGACCTTGGGGGGGACCTCAGTGATGTCCCCTAGAGGCTCCAGCATCAGGTGTTGCCGGCTGGGTCGGGACCCCGAGCTGGTCCCCTCCTGGAGGATGGCCTTGGGGCTGGCGTTTGCCGCGCCGGCATTAGCGTCGTTCAGGTGCTTCAGCAGGTCGTTCAGGGTGTTCCTGGCATCCAGCGAGCGCTTCTGCTCCTTCCTGCTTCCTTTGGTTTGAGGGGGTGTGGCTTGTGGATGCTCCGTGTTCTGGGGCTTCTTGTCGAGGGTGCGAGGCGGCGTGACGTCGTCCGCTGGGCTCCCGTGGTAAACTCCGCGGTGCTCGTGCGTGGCATTGGGGAGGACGACCGCGCTGGGGATGTGGGAGTGGCCCAGCGCGGGGTGGGGGTGAGGGTGGGGAGGGGGGGAGGAAGGGAGGAACTGGGGGCTCTTGGCAGAGGAGGGGTTGGAGTTCTTCTTGGAGCTGTTGATCTTCCCGTGGTGATTGGCTCTCTCCCACTGGTTCCTGATTGGATGCAGGCCTTTCTGCTGCAGCACAGGGGTCGACTCGGGCGTGGGCAAGGCGGCCAGCTCGGGGGGCTGAACGCCGTCCCGGAGGATCATGGTCTTAATATCCCCATTAGGCGTCAGGTCATTGGCGCTGCTCAGCAGGTTTGTGTAGAGCTTGGGACAGTCCAGGCTAGGCTGGTACTCCTGGGTAGATGAGGGGACAGGGTCTGTTAGACTGCTTTCTCAGACAAAACACTGTGATCATGTCACTCACCTACAATATCTTACTGAATAAACACCTGTTATACTGCTAAAGGTGAAGGGGTGGTTCATGTATTTCTTCTGCAAATTGTTCTCATTATTTCGAGGGGAACCCATTGCCCAGAGGGGGTCGTGACCCCCCGCTGCTAGGCGTCGTAATGTGGCGTTCATATTACCTTGACTGGACTGTCGAAGAGCCCGTTGAGTTTAGCGAAGGAGCCAGTGGAGTCGCTGCAGGAGGGGGCGGACTCTGCGTCTTTGTGGGCGTGGCGGGGCTTGTGCCTTAGGAAGGAGTCCCTGTAGCAGAAGACCACCAGTCCGGCCACTAGCGCCCCCAGGAGGAAGGCCACGAAAACGGAGCTGATCAGGATATTCATGTGGACCATCTGATTGGCTTCTCCAGCCTGAATCTCCCACACACCTGGAGACACACAGCTCATTGGTTAGCCGACAGCCCGACAGCAAATCACAGCACATCTCTATTGCTGGCGAGTCTGTGTATCTATAGAACGCTCAGTCATGCATGGATTCCCTGCTTTTCCCCTCAAAGGTATTCTGTCAGCGATCCAACAGGGATTTGAATATTATCAAACCAAAACCACTCTCTTCATTGTAAGTACAAGAAGAAGAAATGCTCAAGAACCCACAACCAGTCTGTTAAGGTAAGCCAATCTAGAAGTGCTGCTTTGTTAGTTTGAATATGAATAATTGAAGTGTCCTATTTTTCGTACCAAGTGGCAAATATTTGACAAGATAAAAGGCAGTGTTAGTGCAGTCATAACTAGGACTGAGAGCGATATCAGAAAAACGGTAAACCAACAGCTCTCCAGAGTTCTCAAAGGAAAAAGGGTTGTAGTTTGTCCTCTACTTGGCAAGGTGTTAGACAGCAGGTTTGTTAGTGACCACAGACACGGAGCGGTTAGTAGGTAGAGCTGCATAGACACAAAAACTGCTTCTGACTTCCAGAGTTAACCCTTTCCCCCAGCGTTATTCATACGGCCTACTGGCAGAGAGAGATTTGAGGGCCAAAGAAAAGAGTCTGAAGTAGGAATTTTCAAGGGCGGAAAGTTTAAAGATTAGACTTGGGAAAGGAAATAAAGTAAAGACAAAATGTGAAAAGACAATTATCCCCATGTGCAAAACCATTAGAATGAAACAATGGATAAATCAAAATGCATGAACACACAAAGTTGATGAAAACAAAATAAGACAAAGAAAAGTGACAGCCATATCAGCTGAAGGAAATCCACAACAACTGCCGATGTGTGTGTCTGTGTGTTTTTGTGTGTACGTACAAACACTAGCATTCAAAACGGGTCACCCAGAAATGTGCATGTTTTTGATTGCAAGTCATAACTTAATTCACCAAGTTGGCATGAAATAATAATAAAACAATTCATATAATTAATTATGCAAATACAACAACAAAGCCACTTCGGCAGCCATTATTTCAGTGTCCTAATGATGAAGTATTTTAGCTCATCTGTAATTAATGGTGTTTTGACAAATTTCTGATCAATATAACCTTGGTGAAGGTAACAATTTCTATCAAAACACATGAAAATTCCTGGGTGACCCCAAACATTTGAGTGCTAATGTATGTGTAGAAAGCGTACAATCAATCTTTATACATGGATATGTGAGTCGGCAGCTTGGGTTCCATACAGTGTGGTAGCAGCATATCTCTCTCTGCCTGTCAGGCCTTACCCTCCAGGCCCCCTGGGAGTGGCTCTAATGTATGGGAGGTAGCTGGGTCATCCCCGTACAGCTCTGGTTCTGCCCCAGGCCCTAGCCCAGGACGGGGGCTCGGGGTGGGGGTGAGTACTGGGGGGGCTGGGGGGTGTATGGGCCCACTGGAATGGTCTGTGACTGACGCAGATGACAAGTCCATGTCTGTGGTGACAAACAAAGTGTTAACACGGTGTGGAGCCGCGAGGCTAGCAGGCTGTTAGCTAACATCCTGGTTAGTAGGCATGGGTTGTCATGGATACGCACATACGGGTTAGTTTACACAACAGAATTGTTTTAAAACTTTATGATTAGGCTGTTGGATTTAAATTATTTTATATTCATATGTTCACATGAAAGATGTTTGTTGTTTATCATTACCAGTGCTAGAAATACAGTAGTCAAAATGATTAAAGACAGTATACAGCTTGAAAGGGGAAAAGGGAGCGAGCTGTTTTAGGAAAGTCTTTGGTACACAGCAGTGATGATGTCAGAGCAGATCCCGAGTGAGCATGCAGGAATTAAAGAGGAAGTGATGTGTGAGGAGAAGGAAGTGTCAGTGCAGCGCTAGAATGGTGATTCGACGTGAACCAGCGGTGACAAAGATGAAAGTGATGAAGCCATGGTGACGAAGAGGAAATGTTACGATGTAGGGCAAGCAACGTTGAAAAAAGGAAGGAAGGACAAGAGGGGTTCGGAGATGCTGAACTAAAGGGAGGAGAGAAACCAGCCGAGTAAAAGATCAAACTAACCAGAGGTCGGGTCGCCAAATGATTTGTAATCTGGCGCTGTTGTAGTGGCCAAAAACGCTAAAAACAATTAAAAGAACAAGAAATCATTATAAAGAATCCCTAAATCCCCCAAAATTAAAAAGCCCTGAGAAGTAGCGTTTTTCATAAAATATAAAAGGTTGGGTAGCGGGTTGGATTAGTAGGGCTATTCTTCAAAAGGCTGTCTGTCTGTGTAGTGGTGGACAGACAGTTATGTATGGCCTTTATCCCACTCCTGTCTGTCTGTCAAACAAGAAATGGGTATCATTAGGCTTTACATAGAGCTGTGGCTTGACCGGATCATATAGCTGCATTGTGTTAAAATTGCTAGTAATACTACTGTTATGCTAGTTTGTACATATTTCTGCCTTCCAAGTAAGTTCCAGGTGGTATTGGTTTGTGGGGTATGTAGATGTGTTAATATTGAACATATAGCCATGTAGGGAAGGTTACTCACTGATGTGTGGTATGGTGTGGTTACTGGTGTTACTGACAGTGTCTCACTGGTTGGCTGTGCACTGATGGTGTGTGTTAGAGAGAGAGAGAGAGAGTAGAAGTAGAAAGGGGTAGATAGATAAAAGGGGATTGTTTGGTGTGAATGGGAGGGGCTCACCATGGCAGTCACCCAGCCGAACCGTGTTCCCAAACTCTATGTCCTGTTCATACCCCGACCTGGTGGAGGAGCAAGAGAGCAGGAAGTAAAGAGAGAATGAGGGATGCAAAATCAAGAAATCAACCATCATGAATTTTAACTTTAGTGTTGAAATATGTAGTACTTAGTATTGTATTATGTAGTACTTATTATGTATGTATTATTGTGTTATGTAATATTGTAGATTAGTATGTAATTATGTGGTATTGCAGTATGTACCAGTAATACTATATTACTGTAGATTAGTATGTAATTATGTGGTATTGCAGTGTTTATTATGTAATATTGTAGATTAGTATGTAATTTTGGTATTGCAGTATGTACCAGTAGTACTACAGTACTGTAGATTAGTATGTAATTATGTGGTATTGCAGTGTGTATTATGTAATACTGTAGATTAGTATGTAATTATGTGGTATTGCAATATGTACAAGTAGTACTATAGTACTGTAGATTAGTATGTAATTATGTGGTATTGCAGTGTGTATTATGTAATACTGTAGATTAGTATGTAATTATGTGGTATTGCAATATGTACCAGTAGTACTACAGTACTGTAGATTAGTATGTAATTATGTGGTATTGCAGTGTGTATTATGTAATATTGTAGATTAGTATGTAATTATGTGGTATTGCAGTATGTACCAGTAGTACTATAGTACTGTAGATTAGTATGTAATTATGTGGTATTGCAGTCTTTATTATGTAATATTGTAGATTAGTATGTAATTATGTGGTATTGCAGTATGTACCAGTAGTACTATAGTACTGTAGATTAGTATGTAATTATGTGGTATTGCAGTCTTTATTATGTAATATTGTAGATTAGTATGTCATTATGTGGTATTGCAGTATGTACCAGTAGTACTACAGTACTGTAAAAGGTAATACTCACAGAACTCCGGGGAGTATCCTCTCACAGGCTCCATGAGGCCTCCAGCCACAGTAGGGGTCCCTGGATGCTATACAAGACCTAAACCAGGCAGGCAACACTGCGTTAACACGTTAAAAGAGCCCTGGTTCTCTTGTCCTCCACATAGTGTTTTGCTTCCCAATGAATATCACATATACACATCAACCCAGCAGGAGTCTGTGTGTGTGTGTGTGTGTGTCTGTGTCTGTGTGTGTGTGTGTCGGAGCATTGACTCACTTGTGGCAGGTGGTGTGTCGTTCACAGCGGCTGAGGGGCATGCGGACCACACAACTGGAGAAGGCAACGTACACACTGTGTGTGTCTCTGTCCACGTGGAGCGACAAGACACGCCTGTCGTCATCACCGTTCGACAGACACCTGACAGAGGGAGCGAGAGGGGCGTTGTTGTTGTGTGTGTGGGGGGAGATGTTAAGTCTCTCAATGGGGTGTTTATCAGATCTAGAGAACTATCTACTGTCTCACCCTCCAGATGTAATCACAATGACAACAGTTAGGACAGACAGAGATAGAGGGACGTGGAGAAAGGGAAGAGAGTTTTGTATTGTTTCATACTTGGCTTTGTTGAACAGGTCGATCTCCTCCAAAAGGACGCTTTCATTGAGGGACAGGGGGGAGGTCTTAGCTAGAACTTTCAGCACCACGCCTGCCTCTGAGCCAATGAACAGCACGGTGTAGTTACCGTGGGGACCAGCTGAGTTGTCCACAGCCAGGGCTGTCAGTCTGTACCTGGGGAGACGGGCACCGGACGGCAGACTTTAAGCAGGAACCACCATGCTGTGATCTCACAGTCAGTGGGCCATCAGTCTATCGTGTGCCTTGGTTTTATTGGGTTCAACAATCCAACCACAGGTCCTTACAGAAGAATGGTGTGTTGTTTTGTTCCACTGGAACCTTAGAACATGAGCAAATCTTGCTGTGTGTTTGAGTGTAAGTGTGTGTGTGTTTCCTCACCTGACGCGCGTCTTGGTGAACCACGGCTCATCTCCGATGTTTGGAACGGCAGCATCCATGAGTGGGTGGGACTTGATGAATAACAGGGTGTCGTCGGGGAACTCAATAGACGTCTTAAAGGACTCTGCCAGGCCATGACCCGCACAGCAGCCTGGCCTAAAGTGGTCACAGAGGGCAAAGGTCAACATAGGTAACACAAGCCCAGGTACTATTAGGGACTGATACAGTTTATTTATTGTAACTGAGCAGGAGGGTCATATTACACAAAGCATATGTCTACTATAACTGGACTATAGAAACACAATTATGGTTTGTTAATAATTAACTAGGATAATAAGTAGCTCTCTGCACTGTGTGGCCAGACAGCTGAGTGATGCATACGTGTATGACTGCCGTATGCAGGTTAAAGAGGCAACATGTCTAATCGAGATTAATAATTTACTGCTAATTACCACCAGCTGCTGTGTGTTGTGGTGGGTCATAGAGCACGTCGCCCTCATTAAATAGGGTTCATATCAATGACACCAACATGGGTTCGGACAGGGAACCTGGGTTTAGTTTGGACGGGTACGGGTACACACCTGGGAGTGGGCAGTTTCTCCTCTGGGAAGGGTGTCCAGACGGAGTCGGGCGTTTTCTGTTCTTTAAAACGTCCTCGAAACACCTTCTCAATGTCATCCATGGAGAAGGCACACACTGCAGACCCTGGGATACTGAGTGGAAAACAAACAACTATAATTACGAGACGTGTTTACCAAGATCTTGAGGTAACGCACACCTGAATAACAACATCTATTCCACCAGTGTTAAACAAATATAAGACAGAGCAACTTATTGTTACCATACATACACTACTACCATGTAAAGCTCTATGGCCTAAATGTAATAGAGTGCCCTCTGGAAAGCACACCAAATGTGTCCACCCTTACCTGTTCATCTGTGTGGTAAAGACTCCCACAACGGAAGGAACTCCATTGATGTCTATAATGTCAGTGATGGATTGCAGAACATCGAAGTAGAAGAAAGACTCTCCTGGAACAGAACAGTTGAGCCTGGCCTTGACGAAAGACGTCCAGTGTTTCTCCAACACACGCTGGGACCCGCCTATGTCATTTTTACAGATGCGAGCCACTCTGGAGTAGACCGCCTGGCCAGGAGGAGAAACAGAAGCTCTAAAGGCATCGTCACTAAAACACTTCCACCCTCTAAATAATAAATCTCCTTCATCTTGTGGCCTTGCAGCGTGACACACACACATACACACACTTATTTTGTACCCTGTTTTAAAGAAGATATGTGTTTGAACACACACACCTCTTTTAACCCCCAAAATTCAATCCATATTTCAAGAAGTGGCGAGAGAACATTGGTACTTTAGGACTTTGTTGCCACCATCATGTCTAATGTAATTTTTCAAGAGATAGCAGTGTCGTTATAATCTAGCAAAGCAAGTTAAAAACAGTAAACAATGCTAATGTTATAGCCAGCAGCCAAGTGCCCTGTATTCCACTGCTGGTTTGCTTCTAAACCTAAGCAGGGTTGGGCCTTGTTAGTCCCTGTATGGGAGACCAATGCTGCTGGAAGTGGTGTTGGAGGACCAGTAGGGGGCACTCTTCCCTCTGGTCTAAAGATCATTCCCAATGACCCAGGTCAGTGATGGGGACATTTGCCCTGCGTAGGGTGCCGTCTTTTGGATGGGACATTAAACCCTTGTCCTTACTCTCTGTGTAGGGTCTCTAACGATTCCATGGCACTATTCGAAAGAGTAGGTGTGTTAACCCTGGTGTCCTGTACAAATTTCAAGTCTGTCCCTCTTAACATCAAGGCAATCTAATCATCCCTATCTCTCAATTGGCTCATCCATTCCCCTCTCCACACTTTCTCCCAGGGCATTGCTGCAAATGAGAAAATGTTCTCAGTCATCTTGCCTGGTAAAATAAAGGAAAACTAACTCACTTTTTCAATAATAAGTTAGTCATCGGTTCTCCAACGAACATTCAAACCAGTACTATGATGAAATTTGCAACTCATGATTGAGCCTGGGCGGGGCTACAGGGCGGGACTATGGGAGTGTTTTAAATGAAGCGTGTG
>JACXGM010006050.1:21711-33773 GCA_016801145.1 Umbra pygmaea
CACACACACACACACACACACACACACACACACACACACACACACACACACACAGAGCAGCCTCTCTAACATTAGTAGCACTAAATTATTTATAAGCCCGTGTGTGGTTTTATCCTGCCGACCCATTCTCTGAATGATGCAACATGGGTAAATCTGAGGCTAGCAGTGGTTAAGCGCACTAATAACTGTACCATCCATTTACACCAACTATGTGTGTTTGTGTGTGTGTGTTTGTGTATGCACGTGTGGTATGTATCAGTTATTAAAGCATTTACTATTCATCACACATTTTTAAAATACATAAAGTTGTTAAAAATGCTGTGTGCATGTACTGCACTATGTGTGTACGACATGTTTCTTACCTTGCCGAGGTTGTTGTGCTCTGCAGCGATCTCTCGGTAGAAGAAGTACACATAGTTCCCATAATCCACTGCGTGCAGGAAGTGGGGCTCTGTAGCATAAAGTGCACAGACATTTGGATTTGTCACATCTCTATTTTATATTCTCCTTCTAGGTCCAACAGTAACACTCTCTACCCGTATCTCCCTCTTCCTCTTTTCTCTCCATCTCTCTCCTGAATATTTTAATGTTTCTGACCTAGATAGTCAGACAGAACATAGCTACGGGACCTCTTCACAGGGCAGGGACACGGACAGCCTCTGCTGACACGTAACACGCACGAGCGCGTACATACACACATGGGCACAGGCACAAACACATGCACGCTTCTGTTTACCTTTGAGCCATTTGGAGTCGTATTTGATGGTTCTGAGGGCGGAGCCATCCCCCATACTTCGGTAGATCACTGCATCACTCGCCAGAAAGTCGGCAACTGTCGCCGAGTACAGCTTCCCGTCTAAAAGGCAGACACACAGGTCAGACTGTCGGCCCAGACCTCACGAGCTAACACCCTGATTCACATGAGTGTGTATTTTTACACACTGACAAAGTGTTACCTAGTGAAGCTTAGTTGCTATGACCACAGGGTGTGTGCGTAAGTTTGTGTAGGCGTGCATGTGGTCATACCAGCAAATAGAGCAACGTTGGTCTGCTTGGCATCGAAAGGGCATCGTGCCAGTCCACTGATCTCCTCCCCGTCAAACTCCAGATTATCCAGCTACACACACGGACACACAACACACTGTGTTAACAAAGACACAGACAGCATAATAAACAATTTGGGGCTTATCAAGGCAGAACAGACGGGAGAGAGAATGTTTCTCTCACACACACACTTCTTGTTTTCCTACCCTATAGTAGCGGCAAATGGGGTTGAAGCCGTTGGTTCCACAGATGAACACCAGGTCATCATTCCTTGGAACCAGAACCTTGATGAAGTTATGACACTCCTCCTGGAACAGAGGAAGACGAAGACGTGGAGACAAAGAGACCACCGTTTAGCTATAATGGAATTACACATGTCTATACATATAAAGTCGACAGGCCTTTTACAGTAAATACCTAACCATAGTATATTTAGCTTAGCTCTATAACTTTAGAAACATTGTGTAGTTAGTTTAATTCTATAAGTTTACATTCTTACTCTGTGTTTTCCTTTCATGGCACAGTTTTTTCTGTCTGCTTCGCCTGATCGCCATGTTAACTTCTGTAAACATAATTACAAACACAGATTTAGAAACCATCATACAGACACACACACACACACATTCAGACGCACAATTGTATCCTCAACCTGTTAATTGTGTGAATCATGACGTTGTGTTCTCCTAGAAGGCCTTGTGAGGAAATATGTGAGTAACTTGTAAGGTGGTTAGATAGACAGACAGGATAAAGAAGGCAAATGTCCGCAACTCAATAATGCTCCTGTGTGATTGTATTATAAAACGCACAGACAACGTTTCGATCGAATGAGGATTTTCCTCAGGTCATGACGAAGACAGACAGACAGGTAGACTTACGCGGTAGGGGATAATCTCATTCCTGTAGGACTCTCTGAGACTGACAAGGTAGACCTGGTCTCTGCCAGCGATGAACAATGTGTCCTGTATCTTGGTCATCAGCTGGAAGTCCAACCTGTGCTGTGACTCGTTCCCAGACGGACGGCCCCGGAAAACTGGGTACTGCCGTGTGTCTGAAACACATACCCACGTTCATCAAAGCACACGTACGAACACACACAGCACTTCTCCAGTTCTCTGGGGGCCACACACTGTTAATCATTTTATTGATTAAGTGTAAATATGTCGAGTGTTACAGCTTTATTGAAATCTCCCAGTAATGTAATGCAGGCTGCTGAAACAGCACAATGTATGTGCATGTGCGTGAGTTACGTTAGGCCAGGTCAGCAGTCTTTGTGTTCATCACAGAGTAAGAGAACCGAGTTAATGGCTGAGCTGACGATGGACACGATGGATTTTCTAGCTGCAAATGACGTGTCAGAACCGTCAGCACATTACATCAACATGGACCTTACAGGCCAGAGTAAACAGCCGCGATTCACAGCTCAACCGTACGTGGACGACCAGGAGGGACTAGAACATGAAATGGTTCTACGGCTGTTGTCTGGGGCTCCTGTAGAATAGATGACTGAAACTACCCTTCAAGATACACTAGGCATCTGGAAATGTCAGCCATGTCCACAAGAGTAAAGTGTATAAATCTGTACAGAGTTTGTGTGTCTGCGTGCATTGTATGCATGCAATGTGTGATTTGTGTGCAGTGTGTTTGTCTAAAAGTGGTGTGCGTTTTGTGTGCAGTGTGTTTGTCTAAAAGTGATGTGTATTTGTGTGCAGTGTGTGTCTGTGTGCAGTGTGTGCATACTCAAAATGTGTGTCTGTGTGCAGTGTGTGCGTACTCACAGTGTGTGTCTGTGTGCAGTGTGTGCGTACTCACAGTGTGCGTCGACAGTGTCCAGGGGCGTGATGTCCTCGGGGAAGCTGACTGACAGTATGTGTGTGGCGGTGGCTAGCAAGACGCTGAGCACAAGGCCTGTTCTCCAAACCATGTCTGCTGCTGTCTCACACCACTCACTTCTGCCTGCTTCTCACAGAACAAGATGTTACCTGAAAACATGCGATCAGATCAGTGATGAAGAACTGAAAGGAAGACGAGTGAACAGAGACTTTTCGATTCATAGAGCTTGTAACATGAAACAGGAAAATGTACGTGCACAATAATGTAAGTCACTCTGGAGTGTGTGCTAAATTACTCCAACATACAACTTCTTGAAATGTCTGGGCTATAATCGAGGTCTGTGTGCCGGTACTGTATATTACTTCAGCCTGGTCGAGTTTGTTTTCCTTTCCAGCGTTTTCTGATGAGTAGCGCCTCTGATTACCCGATCGGTTAGCATGTGGCAGCTCTTTAAGACACGGCTTGTGTGCGTCTACATTAATGAACGGTGTCCAGTCAAATATTTATAAGACAAACAAATAATTAATGTGGACGAGTCTGAAGGATTACAAACAATTTACCGCTAGATAGAACACAGACGGGGGATGGATTAGCACCCAGCATGCTGAAACACTCACACACACAATCACAGACACATTGGAGTACACCAGAGAGCTACTGCTGCCCACACCATCCAACTGAAAATGCCCCTCAACCTTAACACACAATTAGCCCATGCCCCCCCCCCCACCCCCCATTACACACACACAGAGCTCCCTGGCAGCAGCCTGTCTGGCCAACCCATTAGGATGTGATTGATCCAGTCAGGATGTACGGATCAGTAGTCTTGTATACATGTTTACTGTATGGACTATTATACTAAATACAGAAGCTTCTACCAACTACAGCCATTCACATCTGGAACCTTATATTAGAGTAACCACATCTAACGAATATTAAATGTCATCATGTGAGCAACACAGGTGACCAATGTGAAAAATTTGGATGTATGTCTGGGCCAATAGGATGGAACAACACAACCGCAGGCCAAATCTCGACTCATCCCGTCCATTACTGTTAGCTGGCTAAATACACACAACTGTACATCTTGATTCTGGCTGTTATCAGACAGGGGAGGCATATACTGAGAAAAATACTATGTGACAGTGTGAAAAACAAATTGTGTCTGTCTGACTGTGTGAAAGAGAGAGTATGTGTTTAGATTGTGTTGTCACTACTGTGTTGTCACTACTGTGTTGTCACTAATGTGTTGTCACTACTGTGTTGTCACTACTGTGTTGTCACTGCTGTGTTCTAAGTACTGTGTTCTCAGTACTGTGTTCTAAGTACAGTGGTCTAAGTACTGTGTTCTTCTAAGTACTGTGTTCTTCTAAGTACTGTGTTCTTCTAAGTACAGTGTTCTAAGTACAATGTTCTAAATACAGTGTTCTAAATACAGTGTTCTAAGTACAGTGTAGAAGTACTGTGTTGGAAGTACTGTGTTGTCACTACTCTGTTGTCACTACTCTGTTGTCATGTATAGTATATCACAGATCTTCAGTGAGAGCTGTTCAGGCCTAAAAGCAGCCAGCAGTGGGAGTGGGAGTGAAGCTCCGCCATCCATTGAGGAGGAACACAAGCACACCAACACAGGAGGAGTCCGCTTGGTGCCAGGCAGCAGGCCACAACACCATTTCTCTCTAATTAGTGTTGTTATTGGACAAATAAGACTTCTGATGTTTCACCAATCAGACGTATGCAGCAGAAAGATCTCTCTGGTGATCTAACAGCCACTAGTGAGGCTGGCTGCAGGAGAAACCCATACACTCTAATTAACAACCTAATGATTCACAAGCCACTAGCCATGCTCTGATCTATTAGGACGATTCACTGATCTATAAAGAATGGTTCAAGGGTCAATAGAAAATGATTCATCAATCTGCAACTATCAGCACCCCAAGTAACCCCCCTGCACACACACACACACACACACACACACACACACACACACACGCGCAAAAAAGAGTTGACTCCTTGCTTTAGGTGCTTATAAATAAAAACCTCTTGTTTTCCACATTGATCATGAGACAATGACATATAAGTTGATAACTAACAAACATTAAATACAGACAGAATCGTTAAAGTTTAAATCCTGGGAAACTATATAGTTTATACTTTATTTACTACTCAGTATCTGGACTTCTTCCAAATACATGGCTTTTTTCAAAGTTAATCATTCATCTATTTTCTATTAAAGCCCTTGTCTTATTTTTGTTCTTCCTTTCTCTACCTCCAAACCCCCCCCTTCATTTTGTTTTTAATTCTTTCTTTCACCACGGTACTGTGACTCCAAACTGCTCCAAAGTAAAAGTCTCCATTCCAGCTATGAACAGCCATGTCCCATGATGCCTAGCGGTGGAGGAGCAGTCTCTGCTGTGCAGTTCTACTGTGAAACACAACAGAAGGAGAATACGGAGAGACTCGGAGGGGTCAGACTACTAAAATTACACTCAATCTGAGGCCAATCCATGTTCCCTAACCACTATCATATTCATACCCTGCAGTGTGTGTGTATTTGCATGTGTGTGTATGTATGTGTGTGTGTGCACAGGCCTCAAAAAAAGGCCCTGAGTCGCAGGAACCGAGCTACAGTAGTCACGCAACTCAGTCCTGTTCTGCGCCCCCCCCTTCCTGTCTGTTATTACAGGCTTTTCATCCTCCTACAATCACTGTCCCACTGCTGATGTTGTTGGCTCAGTCTCATGCTGTGTTAACACCATGGGGAGGGTGCCTGTGTGTGTGTTTCTGTGTGTGTGTATGTGCTTGTGTGGTGGGGACTGTAAGATGCATGTTTCTGCTTGGCAGTCTTTACAATGAACTAGCCTTATAATGCTTGTTTTAGTTAGCATTCCAACCACAGAAGCTAACCACCAATATTATGGTGAAAGAGTTGTGAGTAGAACAAGGTTCGTGAAGAACTTCGACCCTGAGCAGCAACCAGTGTGGACAAGGGTCAATGTGTGTCTAGATATACAGTATCCTGCTTCTGCATTTGTTTCATTTCTCTCTTTCTTTCAATCCCTCCCTCTAGCTCACTGTTTGCTTCAAGAAACCAAAGCTGTCTTCTCTCACTTTGAGTGCAGTAAAACTGGAACTGTGGGGGAATTGGCCCTATAAAAGGTGGTAAACATTATGACTGTGTGGTTATCTGTGTGTTGTGGTAAATAACCCCATCAGAATGGCCAGGGTATAGAATAGAATGCCACTAAACCTCACTGAACAATAGATGTTGCTCCTGAGGCATTTCTGATTGTCATCCAGTCCTTTGTTGACATTATGTCACGCACACACAGTCACACAGTCACACAGTCACACAGTCACACAGTCACACACACACACACACACACACACACACACACACACACACACACACACACACACACACACACACACACACACACACACACACAGACTTCTTTAGGGAATCAGATAACTGACAATACCTTCAGACTCCCATATTTCCCTCAGTAAAACTTTACTGTGTGTGCGTGCCTGTGTAATTGTGTGTCAAAGTGTAAGTTTGACTACATGCGTGTCATGCAAGTCTGGCCATGCCAAATTTGATGTACTAAATAACTTTGTTGTCGTCATCTGGGATTTGGAAAGTAATCAGTCTGTGACACAGAAGCCGGCGATTACAGACCTCCATTAAAATAAACTAGAGAAATCATTAGTGCTCACTGCCCTTCTCCTCAATAACAACATGAGCCAGTCATCTCTCAGTGTTTATTCAGGATTACATCTGAGCAGCCTGACAAGTTGCTTCAGGAAGAGCTGGCAGAGAAAACAGCCTGCAGCTCCGCCTTCCTACTGCCCTGGAAATGCCCTCCTTACTCTCCTCCGTCTCTCCCTGAACCTTCGTGAGTAGAGGAGTGTAACAGGAGAAAGGCAGATCTCTCTCTGTGTCTTCCCCTAACCCTTCAGGAGAGGGGGACTGAAAGAGGAGAAAGGCAGTTCTCCATGGTGGCTCTGTTCAGCTGTAGTGAAGCACAAAGGGCTGAGCTGCAGGTGTGATGGGACAATAGAGGCTTTGGGCATGGCAATACAATGGAGCTACCGACCCTGACACGGTCCTAACTCTCCTGGGGTTAACGTTAGTACTCGTGGCCCCTAACGTGGGGTTGGGGTTATATTAGTGACCCCTAACACAGCCATCACCTCTGGGTTAAGGGTAGTACTATCTACCTTATCACGGCGGAGACTCTCTGAAAGTTTGGGTCAGAAATACTGGGGCTAACAACACTGTTAAATGGATGAATTGATTGTCAAATGAGATCAGTTGCAATGTGTGCACACGCCTGGTATAGTTACGCTGCTAGTTAAGTTAAGTTCATTTAGTTGCTATTGGCGTTGGCAAAATATCTGTGGCTGGTTGGTTGGTTTTAACCTGGACACACCAGGGCTATGGGTTTGGTACTGACAATACCCGGGCTGTGGGTTTTTTGCTGACAACATTAAGGCTGCAGGGTTGATATTGACAGACCAGGGCAGTGGCTTGTTACTGACAACATCAGAGCTGTTTGTTTGGTACTGACAACATCAGAGTTGTTTGTTTGGTACTGACAACATCAGAGTTGTTTGTTTGGTTGTGACAACATCAGAGCTGTTTGTTTGGTACTGACAACATCAGAGCTGTTTGTTTGGTACTGACAGCATCGGAGTGGTTTGTTTGGTACTGACAGCATCAGAGTTGTTTGTTTGGTATCAGAGTTGTTTGTTTGGTACTGACAGCATCAGATTTGTTTGTTTGGTACTGACAGCATCAGAGTTGTTTGTTTGGTACTGACAGCATCAGAGCTGTTTGTTTGGTACTGACAACATCAGGGCTGTTTGTTTGGTACTGACATCATCAGGGCTGTTTTTTTGGTACTGAACATCAGGGCTGTTTGTTTGGTACTGACAACATCAGGGGAGTTTTTTTGGTACTGACAACATCGGGGCTGTTTGTTTGGTAATGACAACATCAGGGCAGTTTTTTTTGGTACTGACAATATCAGGGCTGTGTGTTTGGTACTGACAACATAAGGGCTGTTTGTTTGGTACTGACAACATCAGGGCTGTTTGTTTGGTACTGACAACATCAGGGCTGTTTGTTTGGTACTGACAACATCAGGGCTGTTTGTTTGGTACTGACAACATCAGGGCTGTTTGTTTGGTACTGACAACATCAGGGCGATGTTTTTGGCACTGACAATATCAGTGCTGTGTGTTTGGTACTGACAACATCAGGGCTGTTTGTTTGGTATTGACAACATAAGGGCTGTTTGTTTGGTACTGACAAAATCAGGGCTGTGTGTTTGGCACTGACAACATCAGGGATCTGGGTTTAGCTCAACAACGGAGAGGTTTGGATTCCAGCATTTCCTCTAACTAGATGCACTATTGTTCTTCGGGGAATTTCAACCGGTATTTACTGGTGAAAATGTGTTCTATACTGATGTGGCTATTTAAATTGACTGCTTTTTTACAGGGCAACCTTACGAAAGAAAACAAGTATCTTGGTGTTTTATTTTCACTGGTTAAATAAAGGTTAAGTTAATAAATGTTTGAGTCATATACTGAATGTGTTAAGTCTAAGTCTAATGTGTCATTCTACATGCTAAATGATCATCTACTTTCTAATTAATCTATTGATGGATGTGAATCTGGAGACAATGCTAGGCCTACTTAGGGGTTTACGTTTTAACATGGTTTTACAATACGATTGAACTTTTCTTATATTTCCACAAACATAAACAAACTGTTGATTTAAGGAGTTGTGTTTTTTATGCTGTCAACGTAGGCCTGGTAAACAGAATGGCATATATCATATATGGTCATTTTATGAAATGCATTAATTTCAGTAAATGATGTATGGTCCTCCTATATTGACTTATATTTGGACTCCGTCGATCCACGGCTGTCATTTCATTAGCAAACGCTATTGCGCTCTATTGTTTTTTCACAACTTAACCTCTAGCTACATTGCCCAGCCCGAACAACCCGTAACCTTAACTCATTCATCCCAACTCCTATTGGAACACAGATCTACGAGTCTCCAAAGCGGCGGGACAACCTATCTATTTTCCGTAGCAGGCTGGCCAACGCCGGAGGAGAGATTGTGAGCGGACAGAGGAGCGTTCTGATACCCGTGGACCCATGCCACATCCCGGCCCACAACATCTATTGTTCCGGTTGAAGGAAAGTCATTCAGGATTGATCCGTGCTAAATCCTTCAATATGAAATGCAGAAAACATCAAAGACTGGAGGGATAGAAGAGTGGAGTGACACCACAATAATGGGGACGGAGAAAATTGATTGTGCGGTTAATGCATGGATTCAGTGATGGGTTCGGCAGCGGACGCACTGGTTAAACGCTCCATGCCACCGCATACAGAACATAGGCTGACTATAAGTTCACAAGCAAAATTATCTATAATAATTTAACATGTTCGTATATATTCTAACATTTTAAATAACGTAACAATCATATAATCCGTCGTAGGCTATAAATTGAAGCCTAACGCAAAGGGGATAACTATTGTAAATAAGACAAACAAACAGTAGGCCTACTTTTTACATTCACACTGAAGACGCAATTTTGCGATTAGGACTATAATGTGAGAACGTGGAAGTTGACATTTTATCGTATCCCATTGTCTTTATACAAGTAATACCCCTCCGCGTTCCCCCAACACAATCTGAGAAACCCTCTCTGTCCTGCGCTTTAAATCAACATTCAACGACAATCCACGCCATCTCTATAGCAATGTAATCTTATCTCTATCTTATTCGTCACACAGTTGTAAAACTGAACACTATCTCCACTGCTCTGTAAATAGAGGATTTCTTTGATAGGCTATCTATTGTTGAAAGCGATAAAATGGAGCGTAGGCTAATTATTACTTTATTTAGCTACTCCAACAATACAGCTCAAAGCTAATATTTATTCTGAAGCTTGTGTCTATTTCTTTATAAAAAAAAACGAAGGAGTAAAATCTAGCAAATGAACAGAAAGTAGTCTACTTAAAAAAACAGCACGTAGATAACAAACCCATTTTAAGAACTTCCCCAACTATTCTATAGGGTTTACATTAACGCCAACGACCTACCTTATGGCTCCAAAACGACCGATTCATGAAAGCGAATAGCAGATGTCCTTACAATCCCAATGAAGACTATATTCTTTACAATGTTAATCCATTATAATTATTCCAGGTGGAGTTATATTGTATCGACGTATGCAATTACTTATTCCCAGCGCCATAAGGTCTCCACGCTTTTCTTTTCCAGTTGCGGACCATGGACAAATTAATTCCAATATGAGTCGCGTTTTCCAGCGGACTATCTTTCTCCCTTCTTGGGCCGGGCTCACTGGTTACTGAAATTTATTCTTCAAAGCTCAACACCGATCAAATAGCGCTACAGCCCCCTCCCCTTACCTTAATTTCCCATCCCCCTTTACTATTAACTTTAAACCACATGAAAATACATAAAAAAATGATAGTGTGCTTTCCGTTCATTACAGATCGAATAAAGCAGACACAGGGCAAAAGAACACTTTTCAGTTAACTGTATACTTCTTATTTCAGTAAATCACAAATAAATAGCAACTATTAATGTGCAGGATTCACCACTTCTGCAGGGCAGCCCTACAAGCGAATCTGCAACAAATACAATCTTTCTCTTCCAGTTTGCAAGGGCGCTCTGTCTGTTCGTTACTGATTAAAAAGTAGCTCTTTAAAAGAATAAACTCACCTCATCGGGATATATATTTTGTATCCGTTTTATCTGCTATACAATCCCAAAATCCCAAATTTAGTAGTCCAATTTGTCGCCGTTAGCTTGCTGTGGGCAGGCAGAAAAACAATCTAAGGCACAGCAAATGGTGTAACTCGATCCGTACTGAGTCAATCCATCACACAGCACCCTGCCTGCCTACCAATAAGCCGCGCTCTAGCTCCAGTCCCTCCCTCTCTCTCTCTTTCCTTTGCTCTCCCCAGAGCTGTCGGTTTTGGCTACGCTACCTACCGGACCGCTTTCTTTCCTGCCGGAGAGAAAGAGAAAAGCAAGAGAAGAGAGTGGCCCCCCAACCTCCCCCCTGACCCCATCTTTCCTCCCCCCTTTTCCCCATCCCCCACCGCCAGTAAGTGAAGATCGCTGGTAAATCTTTTCAACAGAACTGTTTTTGAAAGGGAAAAGTAACCGTCTGTAAAAGCCTTAACTTCAGGTTTGCTCTACTGGATTATAGCCTAATGCCATGACTTCTCTTAACTCTGTAACCTTACATCCAATGGAATGCATAGTGTTGCATGCACTGTGCGTGCATGCCATGTGTTTTAGCACCATAGTTAACTAATCACATTGAATGTAGCTGTGCAAGAAATTCTGATCACAGAAGCAAATCCGTGCATCATTCATAGATTCGGATGTAAGATTACACGTAAACGCTTGTCTTCCACAAAACAAACCCATAACCCAGACACACAGCCCAGCACTAAACAAGTAGTATGGCTTATGGTAATACATTTCTACAATTTGTTCCATTAACCCAGTTTGCCAGTGAGAATCACATCAGATGGATGATGGCGGTGAGCTGAGGGCTAGACGAGGGACGGGTTTCTCTGTAAGGCCAGTAGACCCACAGACACTGTTGCAGCCTATCAGAGCTGAAAGAAATCCCCCACATATATTACTCAGACTCCAGTACTCAATGTCTATAACATGCCTCACTCACTCGTATAACATGCTTCATTCACCCGTCAAATCTTTTACTTTACTCCTCGGTGTGGCATTACTGAGGTCATGCAATGGATGATGCTCACATTTTGGAGAATCGCAGTGTGTGTGTGTGTGTGTGTGAGTGTGTGTGTGTGTGTGTGAGTGTGTGTGAGTTTGTGTGTGTGTGAGTGAAAGAGAGAAGGTTGGGGGAGTGAAAGTCCTTATTGACCGTGTCAAGTTGTTCCATGGTCACATAAGCCGCTTTCCGACCGCAGGGATTTTTGCAGTTCCTAGAACTTAACGTTCCTATAACCATTTTTTTCTCGTGTTCCGATAGAAGAAATTGCGGGATTATTTAGTTCCTCGCACTGCCGTTCCTATAACCTTTTTAGCTCCTACTCCAGAGCAGGGTCTTTCCATTTTCCCTTTTCCCAGGTCCACGTTGATT
>JACXGM010006051.1:0-33648 GCA_016801145.1 Umbra pygmaea
ACTTGGACGACCTCTTCAGGTCTGGGAACTTGGGTGACCTCTTCAGGTCTAGGAACTTGGACGACCTCTTCAGGCCGTGGAGAGGCAACACCGGCCTCTTCTGGCCTTGGAGCGAAAACACCCCAAACCCCTACAGAAGGGTTTTCCTTTTCCTCTTCGTTAGAGGACTCTAACTCACTTATAAGGTCGGGCATCTCCTCGTCGTCGCTCTCTTCATATATATGGCTCAGATAGGAGGCCCACCAGTGAAACGAGGAGTCAGCCATAGTGGGAAACAGGCAGGCAGCCATCTTGGAACTGGGGCTGTTAGCATTCTTGTAACCGGGGCAGGTAGCAGCACTCTTTGAGCTGAGGCTGGTAGCAGCACTCTGGGGACTCTGGGCAGCCATCTTGGGACTGTGGGCGACCATCTTTGGACTGGGGCTGGTAACAGCACTCTTCGGCCTGGGGCTGGTAGCCTTCCTGGAACTGGAGCTAGTAGCCATCTTGTAACTGGAGCTAGTAGCCCTCTTGGAACTGGAGCTAGTAGCCTTCTTGGAACTGGAGCTAGTAGCCTTCTTGGAACTGGGACTAGTAGCCTTCTTGGAACTGGGACTAGTAGCCTTCTTGGAACTGGGACTAGTAGCCTTCTAGGAACTGGGACTAGTAGCCTTCTTGGAACTGGAGCTGGTAGCCATCTTCTTGGAACACGGACTGGGTGCCCTTTTTGGAGCTTCAAAAGGGGCAGGTGTCTCAAAGACACGACAAGGAAGAATGTAGTCCCCATCTATAGCCTCCCTGACTAAAAAGTCCTCATAGGAGGCTTCGTAGAGGTCCCATAGAGGATCCTCCTGGGCCCAGCCACTGTAAAACGGCTCACTCCCAGCCATTTTATAGTAAGGCGAGGTATTCTGTAATGATAAACTCCAAGGGTAAGAAAAATAACAATGTTTATTAATAAACAGGTATATATTCAAACCGAGCAGGGAATCAGGCCAGAATATCAAACACAAAATGGAGGCGAAGGAACAGAGGGAAATCCAGGGCAGAAATATCCAAAAACAATGCAATGGTCAAACACCGGAATAACAATATATATATATATGGAATGCTCAGTAGGAATGAAAATTAATACTCACAATACCTCGTAATTAGGTAATGGAGAGTGTGTGGCTTATATACAGAATAGAGTGAGCAGGTGTGTTGAATTTGGATAATTGAGTCCGGGTATGGGAATTGTAGTTCAGAGGAGGCATGAATAGGGAAGCTGTAGTCCACAGGAAGAAGAACTGGGGAATGGGAATTGTAGTTCTGAGCCACGTAGAATAGGGAAGTGGCAATTTCCAGGGAAGGGGAACTGGGGAACGTTACATTCAGCAGCTCACCAGGCACTGACCGCCATCGTGCTGGACAAAAGGTGGTTGACCCAGGTGAAGAAGATCATGAACTTCAGGTAAGCATCTACAGTCAAAATTTCATCTGCCATATTTTAGCACTCAACCATTTTTGTCTTATTTTACAAGAGCAAAATGGAAGTAGATTCATGTGGTGAGGAGTTCTTATTGTCTATATTTCCCAGCCAAACATACAGGACCACAGCAGACCTGTAAAGCTTCCAGAACCACTTCTCAGTGTATGTAGCAAAGCGTCATATACTCTCTTTGTCTACAAGACCCAGACTTTGCTTGGCGCTATCGACTACAACAAACACAACCAATGACTGCCAGCAGGCAATCTGGAGGGACAGAAGATGTAAGTTGTTATAGTTATATTTTTGTATAGTGAACAAATTGCTTTTGTTGACAAGCTTTTTGAAAAAGACTAATACCGGTACAAATGGCTATTCCTTTATCTCCAGGTACCGATGGTCATACAACAAAAAAATTTGAAGACTTGGGCTGTGTACACAGTGAAAGAAAATAAACGATACTCCTACATCCCAGACATTCAGAGGGCCATTCTGTCTAGAAGGCTGAGAAGCGGGACCAGCCTTCCCCGCAAGATTTCACTTATATTTTATTTTAATCTTCTTGCTCCTGTAAAACCACCACCCACATCCGGACAAATGAGCACTTGCTGCACGAGGGAACATTGTTCATAAAAACCCACAAAACTGACTGAACTGCTACCGATCTTCCATACAGACCATTGTAGACAAACTAATAATGTCATGCAGCACTGGCATTAATATGGTTGATTTGTTATTCAAATAAATGTATTTTCTAAAATAAAGAGTATGTAACTAAAACACAAGAAAGGTGAGGCAAAAATATTTATTTAAACCATTTACAAGAATGTCTCTATTTACAATATAAAATTTAGAAATTACACTAAGCGGCCTGCCCTAGGGTCAGGAAATGTGTTCCTGATTTTCCACATACAGCAGCTACATATTACCACCCTATTCCCCATGTCCAGGCGACCATGCTGCCACAAAATAAACTGTCTATAGGCTGCATGTCTAAATTGTCTCTGCTCAAGTCCTGGCTCCGGGTTGTCTTCAAGTGCAAAGATATCATTCCATGTAGCACAGGCCAGCTGCAACACACCCTGATCTGCATGTAGGCCTAGGCCATCTGGCTAACGCAGTTTTACAAGGATTGGCGACAGCATACTCTTTCAATGTCTGTTCATCTCGCTGCAATTTCCGCAAGTGCACAAGTAGAGAGCAGCTACATTTGGGTCGGGGTGCAGGGGTACTTCCAGCAATGACGTCGAACATAATTCCTAAATTGTCATTCTGCCCCGGCTCAAGAGAATGACGTTTTTCCTACAAAATAATCATATGTTTTATTGGATATGTATCAGAGGCAAAATTGAGGATATCTGAAGTCTTACTTGCTTGTCAGGTAACAAACTAACCTTCATTTCAGCTGTTCGCCGCTCCTGCATCTCCTTCAGCTCCTTCAGCCTCCTCTGGTTACCAAAACTCAGTACTTGCACCAATTGTCTCGGCAGCAAACTCAGATGAGTCGGTTGAAGTTGATCCCTGTAATATCATACAATGAACTGTTATCAAAATGACGTTTCAAGCCTATCTTTATGAACTAATAAAATATAAATAAAAAATAAACTACACGTATTTAGTGTGACACAAATTGTTTGGGCTGTTTATCTACCAAAAATAAAACAAACACTTTAATCCCTGTAAACATTATAAAAGAATGCAACGTAAAGTTTAATTTCGATACTGCCTAATCTAGTACAATTGAGTTAGGCTAAACTAAAAAACAATATCTCGGCTTTACTATAGCTATTAAATTATAAACATTATGAGTGATAATGTGACGTACATGCCAAGTAAAAACATGCCATTAGCTATTACACTCAGCAGTTCATTATTTCACTTCATGGAAAATACACTGTCGAATATGAACATGGTTTACAACTTCAATTTTTAGATAATGTATACATGTTTCATATGTCCTTAAAGCTTAAGATCTTGGGATTCTAATGAATATCTCGGTTTTATGATGCCACAAAATTAAAAACATTTTGAGTTATAATGTGACGTATCTGCCATGGAAACAAAGCAATTCTGCTTGAAGCTACTTACAGTAGTAGCTATAGTAGCTTTATAGCCAACCACATTGATGAAAAAAACACATTATACTAAAAAATATAGTACTTACAGTTAAAAATCTTTATTCTTCATCTTCAAAGAGTTCCAGTAATGACATAGAGCATAGTTTTCCCAGGTAAAATCCATTTTATACAATAAAATGACAATTTCAGGACCGCAATGTAGCACCAGAAATGCTACGGTTTATGAATCGCAGCCTGCACATATGAAGACAGATGCGGGCAAAACGTGTCTTAGCAATGTCTGCAATGTCAAAAATCGGTGTCCTCATGAAACAGAGGAAGACAACATTGTGCAAATTAACCTTTGTTTGCCAGAGATATTTAAATGTAGATATAGGTATTCTGTCTAAAGACCCGGATGAAAACGCCATCACGTTGCATTATTTGAAAAAATATATACTTTTACACATAACACAATAGCTCATTGGCTATTCACTCTATCAGTCTAAACTTTTAGACATATGTCGTCATCTACTAGGGGACACGATTAGAAGTGTTTCCAGGACCCTATCTTAATACGGCTATGTAGTTCTTTTCAAAGAGGAGGTAGAAAAATACAACCAGAAAATAATTATGCATTTTCTATATTTCACTGTGAACATTTATTCAAATAAAAATGTACATATCCCAAAAATGTAAAGTCTTTCCTTTAAGAAATATCAACCATACGTATGTACTTACTTTAGGTCCAGTGTAACAAGAGATTAACTTTGGGTATGTTCCTTTAGGCATAATTGGACAATGACGGATTGATCCTTGAGTAGTTAAAAAGGTTAGCAGACACTTTGAGAATGACTCACAGTAGAAAGTGGATACATTCTGGAGTTGCAAGTGCCAATCTATACCAACTGAGCTATAGGTTCATTATTCAGCAGGACAATAACCAATAACAAATGGCTACATTAATGGCTATGGATGACTTTAAACATTCCCAAGTGGCTTAATTTGTTTCTGGTAACACTTGAAAAAGGACATCATGCAATGATCAACAAGCAACATGACAATAAAGTTAACAATAAAGAAAACAAACATTTTACAATTGGAACAGCTTCGAAACTTACCCAAGATCTGTAATTACTGCCAAGCTGTTTCTAAAATTAATTCACAAAGGGTCTTATGGAACATTTTATATATTTAATAAAATAATAATTAAAACAGTTAGAATTATATTTATTTTAATTCCACTTTGTAATGCAATAAGATGTGAAAACATCAAGAGGGTTTTATATTTTCTGCAGACACTTTGTATATTTTTAGATAATCAAACAGCTACAAGCAAGAAGATGTTAGCAGTCAGCAGATAGACATTTGTTAGTATGTTGCTGAAGTATTCATGTCATTCTTCCTGGGGCTGTTTAGGTTTTATTTCCTCTTTCTTGATTTTGATCCCAAACAAGCTGCAGAGCTTCATCAGCATCAGGTCCACTATCTCCTCTTCCTCTGAGGGCTGTGGGACAGAGAGCAGTGTCCGTCAAAGTTAAAAGAAGTTAATCTATTAGTCCTTCACTGATGTATCATTAAAGCATCCCTGCTGCTAAAATTGTGTTCCTTTAATGAGAATCAGTTACACTCTCCATCTTTGCTAATTGTGGTTGATAGAATAAGCCATTCTAGTAGTAAAAACAACAAAGTTGAATACCCATTATCTATAATGGTATTTTTTTTAAAGAAAATCATACAGAATGAATCACTGATATGTTCAGCGATATCTTCAGTTAGGAAAGAATCCTTGCACACTCATTTAATTACATTTGTCTGGAGCCTACTAAATGCCTAACATTATAAAACTGTCTTATTGATTCTACTATAGCAAAAATTAGAGCAACATAAAATGTACCATGCACATTGCACACATTTGAATATCTCTTTAAAATCTCACATGACCTTATGCAGTTTCATAGTACTGTTACACATGATGATGCACAGTACCTTGTGATGTGTTTGCTCTTGACTGAATGCCACCAGGATGACAGAGATGAAAAGGTTTAGCACCACAAATGTCATGAATATTATGCAGGAACCAATTAGGAACGCCCCAAGCATCGGGTTGTAATCCAGAATCTGGATTTGAAGAAGTTTCAAGACAAGGCATCAGTAAACATGTTGTCCTCCACTTTTTAAAATGAGATATTATTGATTATTTACAGTCAGTATAGGCTAATCCCTATGCATTTAGATCTTCTTGCGGAGCTGGCAACTTTTGAAGACAGCTTGGTGGAAGTTATGACGGATGGCCATCTAATCAAGTGACACTTTCACCAGTTGAAAAATATCTGGATGGCTGGCTTGTGGGTTTGTGCAAGAGAAATGTCAATTGCCACATGGTCAATGTTTAATAGTTGGCAGTCCTGTATTCTTGAGTTGTATACAGATTTGTTTTACAGTGGTGCTCGAAAGTTTGTTAACCTTTAAAAAATGTCTATATTTCTGCATTAATATCACCTAAAACATCATCATATTTTCATAATAAATCCTAAAAGTAGATTAAGAGAACCTGATCGATGCACTATATTTACAGCTAGCTAGAAAGATCTAGCCTCTTAACACAGCTAGAAAAAATGTGCATTGAAGTGTTATATGGATATCAGTGGGCTTTCTGACTTAAGCGACCAGCTTAACTGTATTTTTTGTTGAAGAATTTCTACATGGACACCAAGAATATCTAGTACAGGGTTAACAGTACATTTCTCCCATGGTTAATAAATCTTACTAACCTCCTCATAGTTAAAAATGCCCAGTTGCAAGCTGACCATCGTCAAAGCAGAATCCATCATTGTCCTATACGAGTACAGCTTCCAACCATACATCAAATTAGACTGCAGACAGAGAATGGTCACAGTTCAGACAAGCTCACATTTATGAGAGGGTACACATATCACCGATACAACACATCAAATAAAAGAATAAAAGGGGCACACCAAAATACAACAATCAGTAGGTGCTGGGAGATTCTCCCAGACAATAGTAGGACAATGAGATATGTTTGACCAATGCTTGGCTAGAGAGAGCACCAGATTTCTTTTCCTTTGTACTGTCATCGAGTGTATCGGAAGGACTGTTGAGATTCCAGGTCATATACAAAACATAAGCACCCCTGTTATACTTGTGGCGCAACAAGCTTTACACATGCAAACCTTGGTTTTCCTTGATTTTTGAAGGTATAGCATGTCTTTCTGCAATGTCTCTATCAGGTGCTGTCTTGCTGAACAGACAAGGCGGCACCATTTTTTCAGTATTTTTTCATTGTAGAGAACTACAATGGTGGGCTTCCTGCTTTTTCAAAATCCCGACCAGTCCCGCCCACACAGCATTTTTTTTTCACAAGGCTGTCCCTTCAACAATGTTGCTGCTTAAAACAACGGCTACTAACCAAAACTTTGCAGAAAATGTTTTTTTTACTTGATTTTACAATCTTATATCTTACAGTACCGGTACATTTTTGAGCCAGATGACTTCAATGTTCCTAATATTAATTGGAAAAGAGAACCAAAGCCAGCTGGACTGAGGAAAAAAAAGTTATGTTTATTCAACCTACTTATTATTGAGAACAAGTAGCTATGTAGCTGAGTAGCTATGTTTAGTGTGCTATTTTAGCACCTATTTTTACTTTAGAAATGGCATAAATAACATACAGAACTGTATATAGTAACTTTATAAATAGGAATTAATCATTTTATAACAATGTTTTTATACTACTTTGAAAGTTCATTTTGAAGACTCATAGTTACTTTTGGATCTAAGCTGCTGAATCTCCTCCTTAGAAGACAGGAGAAAAATGAATAGAATTTATGAATTTACCTACAAAATTTGAAATATCTAATTGAATGAAAAGAAAACAGACTGTATTCATCCATATTATATGGATCCAATAAAAAAATGAAATAAGTGTTCATCCTTGTCATTGTACATTGTGTGATGACTGCTACGCAAAATTTATAGAGATCTGTAGATACTAGCTGAGCTACCTAATATTTACAGTATATCTCCTGACAGACGGAGACATTGGCAGTAATAGCTAGTTACCAGGATGCTTTCTTATTATCAACATCTACACAACACAGCCTGATTAGGTAAATCTCTGACTTGTTTGCAACACATCGCTATGGCTACTAATTTATATCGACCTCCAGTACATGTTTGCTGTGTTTCA
The DNA here is from genome assembly GCA_016801145.1 of Umbra pygmaea. Lineage (NCBI taxonomy): Eukaryota > Metazoa > Chordata > Actinopteri > Esociformes > Umbridae > Umbra > Umbra pygmaea. The sequence goes on from JACXGM010006051.1 coordinate 7,715, forward strand.
TTGCACATGTTGTTGTGATGTCAAGTCTGTAAAATAATGAATTTGTATATCGATTGTACAGCTGAGTGTACCCTAGCATACTAGTTAACTCCCAATGAATTTACAGTATACTGCACAGAGATTTCCTTCCCATTACAAACAAACATAACTGTCTGATTTGGTTGGCTAATGCTGTTTGCTAGGTAGTGACTGACATTGTTTAGCTACTTGTTTACAAAACACATCTCAGCTAGATCAGAGGTGACGGGACACAGGCGGACCAGCAGTGGCAGAGTTAAGCGCACAGTATACTACAGATTCCCGACCTGGCGCGCACCAAAGTGACGCCATGGGAGCGCCATAACTAGTTATACTTGTGCGTGGTGCTCGCGAAACAAGTTGCAGTCTTCTGAACAGAGGTGTCGCAACTGAGGAGAGGCTACTTGTACTGGTTTTGAGTAGATGTAGTGCAGCATTATGGAAAATTCCTCACAGCAACGGAGGATTTCCAATGTGGAAACATGTCTGTGAATGCTTGTGGACAATATAGCGTTAACTACTTGAAAAGCTCTTAAAAGTTGACCCAGTTTGTTTGGTTGGATTTAATAACTGTCTGAAGTTAATTTGGCAATGGTTGTATTTACAACCGTTTTATTCATGTTTTACCACTCTGAAACATTTTCTGTCTGCTAACTAGCACCTACATGTGCCGTCTTTCCAGACAGAGCGTGCTAGCTGTTGTCTTTTGAGATGAGCATTCACAGACTGTTGTCTTCCATTGTAAATGCAGGCAGAGGCTGAATAAACTGGCTGTTACCAACCTGACTGGCTCCAAGTGAAACAAGAGACATTTCACATAGGTCACACATACTGTGTGATAAATGCAATGTCATCTCATAATATATGGGTGACCAATATATGTTAAATCTAAACCTACTGAAGCAAGATAGGGCTTATAGCTCCTGGACGATTTTGAGACATGTTGTAATTGTTACTAGTTACAGTGAATATTGGCTAACTAGGCCATGGGTTTAGGCTACATTCGACGTCACTGGAAACGACTCGCTAGCGGGCAGGCACTAAGTTTGCTTTGAATTTTGGACCTTGTGGTATTTCAAGTGCAGACTGATACAGAATTAGCAGAGTAGGTCACGAAATGTACTCTCGGTGGTTCTATTATGCATTCACAGGCACAGCATTGTATATGACATAAATCATCCTTGGTAATGTTTGTAAATACTATATTATGAAACAGATTTACAGTGGAATTTCCCTTTAAGTTTGAAAATGACAGCACCACGAGCCACTTACAGACCAGATGTTTAAGAAAGACACTTACAGCGATAGAGTAAGCCAGGAACATAACTGTCATGACCAAAAGGAATCCAGATATGTCAGTCCAGGCACGCTGCAGTGTAGCCGTGATCATGTGTAACTTGGGGTTGAGCCTCAGCAGGTGCCACATTTTGACTGTAGCTAGTAGCACCAGGAATGCAATTAGATAACCCAGGATTGCATCTGCTATGGCTGTCTCATGGAAACTGGCAAACCTGAGCAGAAAACAGAGATGCTGAACATCACCTAGGATGAACTGACCAACAGTAATGACGGTTAGAAAAAATAGAACCAATGATAGCCAACACAGCATGAACTCACTGGTCTTTATTGTGCTGGTAAAATTCCATGTCCCGGTTCCCCAACAGGGCTCGCTTGATAAAGACAGACAATGCACTCCAGCTTAAAAGGATGATGGCCAACTCTACGAGGTTCCACTTGCTCTTGAAATAAGCCCACTTTTGTAGCTTCATTAGCTTGCCCTGTCAGGAGATAAGAATAATCAGGCTGAGGAGAATTTCTAGGACTCTGCCAGCAGTATGCCACTATTTAAATTGAACTGTACAAGTCTGTGTAAAGACGTCTTACCTGAACATACATGTAGAAGACAATAAAGAGGAAATAGATGATCTCAGAAGCCATGACAAAGCTGTGGAGGCCACCAGGAGACTGGTAGAGTCGGACACTCTGTAACTCACTGCGAAACTGGAAAGCTCCTGAGAGAATAAGACATTGCTCATGATCTGTGGTTTTGGTGCCTTAACTTTGTGCTGTGCTCATGGAGAGACAACAACTGTCTTAGCCAGCAGCATAGTGCCTTGTATTCCACTTCTGGTTTGCTTCTAAAGCTGGGCAGGTTCCGGCCTGGTTAGTATCTGTAAGGGGGCATTCTTGCCTCTAGTCTAAAAATCATTCCCAATGCCCCAGAGCATTGATGAGGACATCTGCTCTTCGTAAGGTGCCGTTTTTCAAATGCTATGTTATAAACGGTGTCCTGACTCTATGTGGTCACTAAAGATCGCATGGCACTATTTGTAAGAGTAAGGGTGTTAACCCCGGTGTCATGGCCAAATTCCCAATCAAGCCTCATTTCAATAATGGCCGCCTAATAATCCCCCACATTTGAAATTGGCATATAAAACTACTCACCTCTCCACCTGATAGCTAATGTGTGGTGAGCATTCTGGCACAAAATGGCTGCCGTGCATCAGTGAAGTGAATTGGATTCTGTGTGTGTGACTGTGTGCTACACATTGTTGGTGAATGAGTTGGGCTTCCCCCAGTACTATGTAAAGCGCTTTGGGTCAGTGAAAAGCGCTTTTTAAATACAATGAATTATTATTATTTTTATTACCTACAGCTGTGGTCTCCAGCATTAATGTGACAATGCAAAAGAGGTTGACATTTGCATTGTACACAGTGAACTCTACAAAGACTGCTCGGGTAAACATGTCAAGCCAGGTGCTGTCAAACAGGTACTGAAGGGTGCTGTAGGAACAGAAAACATGAATTAAGTAATAAAAAAAAGAATACATACATACATATATATATATACATATTTATATACACATTTACCTGCTAGCGTTCTTCAAGTTAGGTCCCAGATCGACCACAAACCCCCCTCCTCTGTAAAGGACTACACTTCCCCAGATGGGTTGGGCCCTAAGTCTGGCCTGGGTTTGGTACTGCCAGGGGCTGCAGAGCATCTCTGAGGTGTTTACAATCACAGAGCGGTTCCAGGCTGGACCATAGGAGCCCATGTCCTCCACCTCCCATGAATATGGAGCATTGCAGTCTGATATAGCCTGGCTCATGTATTTAGCAATGCGACAAGAGTTCTTCTTCACCCTCACCTGGCGAAGACGTGCATTGCCAACCAGTTTGGAGTTCCCATCTGTGATGAACCCTATAACACATCATATGCTTGAATTTACCCAAGATTTAGTCTATATTTTATTGTTCAAGCTTTCTTCATTTGTAGAGATTTCTTCAAGAAAATACACAACCTATTTGTTTTAAAAAATATACCTACCCGGATACACTCCAAAGAGGTTGCTGAGTAGAGACGTATTTGCCCAGTTGAACACGTCTCTGTGGCTCATGCTTTCTGAGATACCTTGACTAAAGCTCTGTCGAATGTGCTGAGTCAGAAAGAACGCGTTAGGATCCCTCTGACCATACGCCACCAGGAGTAACATCCACATGAACCCCATGTAGGCTGCGACAGAATTATGAAGTGTAAGGAGTTAAAAACAATAATATATATATGTGATACATCTGTGAACTTATTTTACAATTAAATAGACAAGGCAATGGGGGTAGCGGAGGATAGGAGAAGTGTGTAAGGCGGTTCCAAACATAATTTTAGGATTGTATAACAGTTTGATAGATTTATTTTGAAAAGTTGATCATATCTATACTGTTCTATGGACAAATAGTGACACATCACAATCCACATATACCAAGCAGTAAAGCGTGATTATTTTCTCCCTGCTATATTCCTTTCAAATAATCTTCTGAGGCAGCACAGTGGCTAACACTGGACTGTGTGAACGAGAAAGCTAGCCATGAGTGTGAGTCATCAATTTGACCACGGAAACTGTTTACTTATCATATTGCTTTAAGGATTATGATTCCATCAGAAATTCCTTTAACAGGAATTTTCTCTGGCTTTGTAAGTAATTTTTTTGTGCTTTGTGTGTTTTTTTTAAATATATTTTATAAAGACCATTTCTTAAAAGCTTTAATAGCACTGCTATTGCATTTATTATTTTCTTTTCTCACACCTTGCGCATGGTCATGAGACCATGCCTCTGCCAGGAAGCTTAAACTGGCAGAGGCAGTACATTTAAGCTTAAACGGAAACTAAAATTGGGGCGCAGATGGTTCAGTGTTTAAGGAGTCCAACTTGTAGTCAGAAGGTTGCCAATTCGATTTCCACCTATGCCAAATGTCATTTTTTGCTTGGGCAAGGCACTTTACCCTAATTGCTTACAGGTCGTTGCTGTAAATAAGAACGTGTTATTAGTCAACTTACCTGGTTAAATAAAGGTAACAAATTAAAAAGCTTAAACTGGGACATGATTGGAACTTCCAGCCAGACAATGATCCAAAGCATACAGCAGAATCTACATAAAATCCTTACATTGACCAGAGAATCAGTGTTTTGCCATGGCCAACCCAGTCACCTGACCTAAACCCCAAAGAAAAACTGTGGGATGAGCTGAAGAGTATTGTCCACAAGCGAGGAAAGATTCTGTAAGGATGAATGGTCTCAGATCCCCTGCCATGTGTTCTCCAAACTGATTAAACATTATTGGACTCAGACTTTTCACACACTTTCTCCTGTATTACAAGACTCAGACCTGTTACCATGGCAAAGGGAGGTTGTACAAAGTAGTAAATTAAGGGGTGTCAATAATTATGGCACATATTTGCTTTATGTTAAGACAATATTTATTTATTTTAATTGTTTTACTTAATTTAAAGATTCGATTTTTATTAATTCTGTATTTTAAATGACAATGATAATCAATACCTATTTTTAAAGCCTGTTTAGCTTTTATTTATAATAGTAATGATAATAATAATAATATAATAATAACATAACATAATGCACTTATAATGCACATTCAATGCACTTTATATTTAAAAAAAATCCCAAAGTGTTACAAGTTAAAATTAGAAAAGGTACAAAATAAAACATATAGCACACAAAAAAAGATAAAAGAGGTTCAAAATCAGTCAAAGGCTCCGTTAAAAAGGTGGGTTTTTAGGCCACGTTGAAAAGCATCCACAGTCTGTTGTCACCTCAAGTGATTGGGGAGAGCATTCTACAGCCTAGGAGCAGCTAAGCAGAAGGCCCCATCTCCCATAATACATAGCTTAGTCTTTGGGGGTTTCATGCAATATGTAGCAGCAGATCGGAGTGTCTGTGTTGATTTTTGTGGGGTGGGAATTTCTTTGAGGTAGGGGGGGCAACACCATGGAGACACTGATAGGTGAGGAGGGAGACCTTGAACTCAATCCTGAGTGAGACAGGGAGCCAATGGAGTGACCTGAAGATGGGGGTTATATGGCCATACTTTTGAACCCTCCTAGCAGCACTGTTTTGGATGTAATGCAGTTTCTGGAGGCTTTTGGCAAGGTTCCCGAGTTTCCCAAGCAAGGTTCCCAAGTTTTTCTGCATCTGCAAAAGTTAGATGTGGACAGAGTTTGGAAATGTTCCTGAGGTGAAAAATTGAGGTTTTGCACAGATGTTTGATGTAAGCCTCAAAAGTCAGATGAGATTCCATTTTAACACCCAGGTTTGTAGCTGATTTTAGAATTAGAATATCCTGGCCAGAGAAGGTGATGCTGGAAATCTTGGATGACCGGACTTGAACTAAATGGCTTCAGTCTTGGAGCAGTTTAACTGCAGGAAGTTATGCTGTAAACATGCCTTTATCTCCTCTAGGCAGGTGGTCAGGATGGATGCTGGCCGGGCTGCTGAGGAGGTTTAATTGGTCCTAAGGTACAGTTGGGTGTCATCAGCATAGCAATGGAATGAAACCCCATGCCGGCAGATGACGTGGCCAAGGAGAAGCATGTAGAGGATGGACAGGATGGGACCAAACACTGAGCCTTGAGGGATACCACAGGTGACTTTGTGTGTCAGGCATTTAGCCTCTTCCAAAGCAACATACTCAGTTCTCCTGGTAAGGTACAATAAAACCAGTTCTCGACAGAATCAGAGAGAACGATGGTGGAATGTAAACGGTGAAGGAGGATGCTCTGGTCCACAGTGTCAAACGCGGCAGACAAAACCAGAAGAACGAGCAGAGATGGTGAGCCCACGTCCGCTGCCATCAACAGGTCATTTGTGACCCTGACCAGACCTGTCTCTGTGCTGTGGCCCGGGCGAAAGCCAGACTGGAATTTTTCAAACAGGTGGTTTTGTTGCAGATATTTCTGAAGTTGTGCTGTAACAAATTTTTCCAATACCTTGGAGAGGAATGAAAGGTTGGAGATGGGCCTGTAGTTGGCAAAGACTTCTGGGTCAAGAGTGGGTTTCTTTAGAAGTGGTCTGATGACAGCAGTTTTCAGTGTAGATGGAACATAACCAGCCAAAAGGGAATGATTTATGACCTTTGTGATAAGGGGGCTCAAGGCAAAGATATTAGATTTAACCAGAGCTGTGGGGTAAGGATCCAGGGCACAGGTGGCTGGTTTCATCCTTCTGATGATGCCCTCAACCTCTCGCTGTGAAATGCCAGAAAAACAGCAGAAAGGTTGAGTAAGCCCAGGCTGTAAGTCGATAGTCACGACAGGCAGGGTGGAGGGGCTGGATAGGACGGAGCGGATGGCGTCTACTTTTTCCTCTGAAAAAATAGATAAAATGTGGCAAGATGTGGTTTATAGTAGAGAACAGTTGTTCTGAGTTTCCAGGGTTATTGGTAATAATGTTGTAGTACAGTAGTACTGTGACCATGTGTCGCTCATGGACAATGCATAAGCCTTCTAATGTTCTCTATAGGTTTACCTATGGACAGTGAGTCCTGAGGCCTTGAGGCATCTCTCAAGGGCATGCCCATCTGTCTTCATCTTCCGGAGTTCATTGGTGTACCAAGAAGCTGTATAAACGTGACAGTTCTTGTTTTGATAGGGATGTAAAAATCTAGGAAACTGCTAAGTGATTAGTTGTAGAAGTCAACCGATTCATTTACTGAAGAGAATACTGCAGAGAAAAAATGCTGGATATCTATAGTCAGGGTGTCCGATGTGATCTTTTTGGGTCTCTAAAGCACATTTGATGCTTTTCTTTAGTGGGAGAAATGAGGAAAAGTAACTCCATTGAGATGGACTTGTGATCAGACACACCCAGATCATACGCACAAAGGTTGCTAATTAGGGCAGAGTTTGAAATGACTAGGTCTAGTGTGTGTCCCTTGGTGTGTGTGGGGACATCACATGTTGTTTGAGGTTGAGGCAGTCCAGTATTTGTAGAAACCCAGCTGCAAAGAGACAGGAGGAGATGTCTATGTGAATATTTATGTCTAATTATAATGTTTGCCAAGGTGGAGCAAAATATTGTGAGAAGGTCGCTAATTTCTGAGATGAAAACTGAACTGTTTTTAGGGGCCCGGTAGATGAGGCGTATTGTAATGGGGAAAGGGGGTTTACATTTATATGCAAGGCATTCAAATTATGACAGAAAAGGCAGAGGGAGGGGGAACAACATAAAGTCTAATCCCTTGTCCATGATGTGGTCTTGAATGAGTGATGCTTTATTTGTGAGGGATTGAGTGTTAAAAATTTATATTTTAAGCGTTGAAGGGGTGATAGTTCTTTGCAGAGGCTGTAGTACGCTGTAGATCCACTCCACATTTTCTGTCCTGCCGAGATCTCACAGACTATCCTGTGTTACTAATACCAAGGGCAACACTGTTCAGATGACGCGGCAGGTGTGCAACATTTGTCCAAAAGGATGGAATGGTTTAAGCAATGTTGTCAAATTTTTGATGGGAGCTCCTGTGGATGTAACATAGTCGGCGCTGAAGTCCTACTTCTTTGGTTGCAATGCACATTGAAATGCGATTTTTAAGATTTAGTAGCTGCAAGATGGAATACTTAAGCTTCATGGCAGTTGTCGAAAAGAGTTTGCCAGGGGCTAGGTGTTTGCTAGATGTGGGTGTAAACCCACTTAACAGTAGAAAATAACATGCAATCGCCAATTGTGAAAAGGATGGCATTGGGTGAGTAAAACACTCTTCTATTTGTTAATTTTTCAACCTGATTTCTCAGAATTCTATGAAATTACCATGGACCCTTAACTTCAAAATCCTTAGCACTTTCACGGAATGGCAGAAGATGCTGTGAAATAAACACAGCCCCTTAACTTCGAAATCCATGGCAGTTTCCGGGAATCGCATGATGACGTAGCAGAGTGTAAATAGCGTAGATTTTTGCAGGTTGGCAGGCTGGGGATGGTGGGCAGGCGTATAAACATGCAACCCACATCGCAGAGATTGCGAGTTCTAATCCAGGCGGACACTTTGCAATACTTTTTTTTCTATTCCAGCGCGATGCAGACGTGCTGCAAATGTGCTTTTTTATCATTTTTTTCCTCACTGTCACCATGGTTAGAAACAATACATTACGACATAATACATGTTACCTACATCGAGTTAACAGCAAGGTTTTTGAGTGGTTAAGGTTAGGTTAGGGGTTTAGTAAAGGCTTACATTGAGTTAACAGCAAGTTTTCTGAGTGGTCCATATTAATTTCACAGAAGTTTCTACCATTCCGTGAAACTGCCACAAATTTTGAAGTTAAGACTCCGTGGTCATTTCACGGATTTCAATGAGATCAGGCTGTAATTTTTGGTAAAACATTAAAGGAAAATAAATACTATTAAGATACTATTCAGACAGAGAAGTGGCAAACAACAGACGCCAGCATCCTCTCCGTCCTTTGCCTGGCAGGTATGTCAGGGATGCCATTATTATTGGAGGCTACTGTATTTTTATCAGGCTTACAATCTGGATTTGTGTCAGTGGTGATGTAACTTAAATTATTATAATTAAAATGGTAAAGTAATACACCAAAGTTTGTATAGTCAAAGCAAAACCACATTGGGTTACATTGGAAATGCAGATAGATAGATCATTGATCAAGATCATTGATAACGTTCAAAAAGAAAATGTAGATGCTCTTACTGAAAATTTCTTTGATGAGTGCGAACACCTTCTGCTCCTTAATCATGTTGTTCCTCATTCTTTCAATGTCTGAGGGGGGAGGGGGTTGATAAAAGCTACTTGTGCTATCCCTCCTGGCACCCGGTACAGCATCTGGGTCACCTGGGGAAAAGATGGTTGCAAAAGTAAAAAAGGTGGATCTAGTGAAATATATGACTTTATGCTATTTAATGTAATGACATTTTAACCTTAAGGCAAATACCTGGTTTTCTAAGATTTCCCTCAAACTTTGGATCCCCATACTCCTCCTGATCCACTTTCTTCAGAACAAGAGCAAAAAAGGTTGCAAAGCCTATCACCTGTGTTAGGAAATATATTAAACCATTTACTTGATTTATGATAAATGATGCAGAACATTTACCTTTTGCAATACTGTATATTATGCTATGTGTTCAGAGGCGTTGCTGGTGGTGGGGCTGGCGCGTTCGCCTGGAAACACTGTGTGGTGCCGGGAGCACGAGCTCTTTGGTTTTCTCTACAGAATAATAGCGCTCGTAATTCATTGCAATAATCATAGTTAATTCATTGCATAGGTAGGTAGTGGGACCATGTCCATGTGTTGCTAAAATTAGTCTATTGTTGGATAAAACAAATTTCTAGTAAACAATACCTGAACTTCCAGAATTTAACTTTTTGTCCACCAAGGATACAAAAAGGTTATTGTTGCATTCGCAAGCTACATACTATGAGCATGGTGACAGGGTGAGCAGTCTGTTGGTGCAGCAATTAAATTGCCATGCTGCCACTTGTCTGATTCCCCAAATTAAAGACTATTCTGGTAGCTTAATTTCTGAACCATTATTGATGTCCTTTCTATTGCTCACTTTACACATGAGTTCCCATCAGACACCATCAATATGCCTCAGTTTATGGATTTTTTGGAGACTCCCAAAGTTCTGGCCGATGCTGCTGAATGCCTTGACTCCCCCTGAGCCTTGAGGAAGTAAATGAGGCTATCAAATCTATCCAAAGCAGCAAAGCTCCAGGTCCAGATGGTTTTCCAACTATGTCCAGGTGGCCCCTTTACTAATATCAATGTTTAATCAGTCACTGCAACATGGTGTGTTGTCGCCGACCTTAACACAAGCGTCGATAGCACTTCTTCTTAAGAAGGGGAAAATCCCCACCTCCTGTTCTTCATTCAGGTCCCTTAGTCTCCTTAATGTTGATGTGAAAGTGCTTGCAAAGTTGATAGTGAGGCGTCTTGAAGCAGTTTTACCAGGAGTCATTTTGGAGGAACATACCAGTTTTATCAAAGGTAGACACAAATTTTTCAACATTTCGGCCTTGTTCAACATTATTTATTCCAAACAGTTCTCAAACTCCCCCGAGCTTGTGGTCTCCCTGGAGGAGGAGAAGGCCTTCAATAGAATTGAATGGGAGTACCTATGTGCTGTTCTTTGACATTTTGGATTTGGAGACAAATTTAGCTTGTGGAACCGGCTTTTGTATGCATCCCCAAGGGCTAGTGTCTGTACCAATGACACTCACTCTGACAACTTTGCCCTTGAACGAGGGACCAGACAGTGTTGCCCACTGTCCCCTTACTTTTTCCCATTGCTATTGAGGGCCTCTGTCTCTTTCCAGGGTGTACCACAGGAGGGCAATGAGCATAGAATATCATTGTATGCTGATGACCTGTTGCTCTATGTACTTAACCCTGCAACCTCTTTACCCTCCATTCTCTTAACTCTGGAGAACTTTCGTAATTTTTCTGGATACAAGCTTAATCTCCAAAAGAGTAAGTGCTTCCCAATCAATCCAGTAACATTGCAGCTTCAGCAGATAGACTTGCCCTTTCACCTAAACTGCTCCAGATTCAAGTACCTTGGAGTGAATGTGACTTGCTTGTTATCTGCTCTCTTCTCTGCAACATCAGCAGCCTTCTCACTCAGATGAAGGCTGATTTTCAGAGGTGGGATAATTTACCTCTGTCACTGATAGGAAAGATTAATGCTGTCAAATTGAACAGTTTGCCCAAATTTCAGTACCTTTTTAAGTCTATCCTGTTGTTCTTGCCCAAGTCATTTTTCAAGTCAATTAATCAGGTGTTTACTTCATTTATTTGGGGTGGAAAGGTCCCCAGAGTCAGTAGGTTTTACTTCAGAGATGCAAATTCATTGTGGGGCTTGCACTTCCAAATGCTCTGTATCACTATTGGGTACCAGTTCTGACACCATTTTAAATTCTCCTCTGCATCCACTATGGGCCCCAGTGACAAAAACCACATGTTCCCCCCTCTATTATTGACAATTCCTTCTTTCTCTGGGTAAGTCAATTTATTAAGACCTTCCATGACCTTTACAACAACTGTGTTTTCTTTAGCTTCCCTGATCTGGCCTCTAAACACTCAGCCCCCATCTCACTTTTTCTGTTACCTTGAAATGAGACATTTTATTGGCATTATAGATTTACACCCAAATCACGCCTGAGATGCTCTATTGACTTTCATGCCCAGATGGAAAGCAATAATCTCTATATAGTGACACTCCACCAACAAAACTAAATCTGCCTGGAAGCAGGAAATGGGTGTTGAATGGAGGAGTGGTGAGGTAACTCTAGACAAAGTTAGCTCAACTACATCCTGTGCCTGTCTAGGGCTTATACAGTTTAGGGTAGTTCATAGAGTTCACTTCTCCAAGTCTAGACTGATGTTTTTGACAGGTGTCATACCTCCTGTGTCACCTTTATCATATGATTTTTCATATGATCATTTTACTCAATCTTCCAAATCTTATCCATAGTGCTTAACATTCACCTGCTCCCCTGTCCCCTGTTGGCTGTATTTGGTCTTCCAGAATTAGGATTCTAGTCCATTGGAAGTTTTCCCGCTGACCTCCAGAGACTCTCGGGTTAGCTTCAAGCAAATGCTAGCCTAGGATATGTTTTTCAATGTGTTTACTTAACCATTTCCTTTTTTAATTTCTGTTTTTTTTTCCTAGTCTGTTTGTGTATTTATCTTCTGTTATTTGCTTTATGCTCTTAGTGTAAGGTGGGTTCTGTGTGGTTAAGGGGATGTTGTGGGGGGGTGGGGAGAGTCAGGTTTCGGTGGGTGGGGAGGGCTGGTATTTGGTGGGGGAATTGTTCTGATCGACGGGGGATTGATAGATAAATATAAATACAGTGTGCATGCAGGCTGTCAATAATTGCTTAACTATCATTGACAATAAAAATAAAAAATATACTTTTGTGAAAGTAAATGCAATTAAAATATTTCTCTCTAAAAACTTTTAGAATTGGAATGAAAATGTAAATACTATATCTGGTATAGCCTACCTTTAGAGGTTGAGTGACGAAAAGACTCTCAAAGAATGACACCACCATAGAGATCAACCAGCTTATAGAGCGATCCTTCCCGTAAGTAAGCCCATAGATCATAGTGAAGTATCCTGACACTCCACTTGTGGATAACACCAAAATCCAGCCGATGAACACAAACCACCAGGGTAGCCCACCCTGCTTATTGCTGTTTCCCTCAATGCTGTCTGGGCTGGGGCTATGAGCCAGATGGTCCCCTTCCAGACTGGAAGAGGAGTGGTGGGAGGCTAGCAGTCCCTTCATGCACTGAACCTGCTGCATTGCCCGGCAGTACCTATCTGGGTTGGGAAATCGAGATGGTCCCAGTAGAGTCAGCTCCTTCTCTACATGACAGAGCTGCCTGTACAGGCACTGACTGTTGCTCTTTTTCTGACGCCCATCCCCAAGAGACTTGATGGGGCTCCCACACAGGCTGGTCTCTGAATGAAAAGGACACAAACAATAACATAGCAATAACTACTCTAAGGTTGAAGAACAACACATGTGTACTGGTGTGAAACAAAACTACTTGATGTATTGAGTATACTTCAGCCACCTTCTAGATTGACTGCCCCAAGTGAGAGTATGAGAGATCCCTCTTTCTTGGAAGTGTTGGAGTAGAACTCCCCACCGGCTTGGTTCTGCTGCCGAATGATTTCTTCCAGCAGAGAGAGCAAAGTGTTGATATCAGTCTGTTGTCCAAGTTTCATCTCTAAATCCAGGCATGGAATGGGTCTATTCATAGCCTTTGAGAGTGACTGGGCAATCCTCTTGATGTCCTGCAGAATACCGTATGGTGTATTATAAGCTTGTTAATATGATGAATCAAACAGACTGTATTCTTTTTTATTTGTTTTACCTTTGTAACAGTGTCTGCTGTGAGTTCTCTATCCTTCTGTGGGGATGGAGGCTGTGAGGGAGAGACTCTGCCAGTCTTCCCCTGGTTGGAAAACTCTGCCTTGGGAACTCCTGGCTTTTTCTCTCGGGGGCGGGTGTTTCTGAAGATACTCACAATAAGGAGATTAACTGGAAACATTATGATGGAACTCTGAATGCCGATCATCACCTGCTGCCAGGTGAACTCAATATGACCTTAAAGAAAGAGAAAAGAGAAACGGTTAATGTTCAGAAAATCTCAAATTTCCATACCTCAGTAATACTGTTCAGTTCATACCCAAGTCCATTGTCTGCTCAGAAGGGTCGGTCGGGATGCCCCAGAACATGATGTTGGTCAGCATGCTGCACAGCAGCAGAGAGAAACAGCAGGAGACCCGCTGGACACGCGTGAATGTGCTTGTTGGGGGGCGGCTGACCACCGAAAACCAGATGTGGCCATCGCGGAAATCTTTTGCTGTTTTCATGAAAAACAGATTACTGCAGAATAAACACAGAAAGAAGCTTTAGCTAATGAACAATAGTCATGAAATGTAAGATTTTGCACTTAAAAGGTGCATCCACACCTGAATTTCTTCAAATCCATCTCCGTAGCAACAGGAAAAACTTTATCAAGGATGCAGTCACCCATATCTATGGCCAGCCATGAATTACACAGGAAGTGCCACTTCTGTCCAGATTCTAGATCCTGCACCATCACTTTATTTATGTACCTGCATAAACATCATTAATAAATCAACAACTTCAAATGTCAACTACTTCCATCTTTAGGGCATGTCTATAATCCTACTTCCCTGAGGTAGGAAACACTAGTGGGGTATCATTTAAAGAACTTCAAACATATGTAACCATGAGATAAAGAAGGCCAGTTGGGATCCACTACCATTTGGGACCGTACACAGATTGTACGGAGCCCAAAAGGTGTCATAACTTTCTATGGCTAACTGGGGTTATAGACATAACCTAAACCTGCTTAGAAAATGCTTATCCCTTTGCTCATGAAAGAAACAGCTAGATGTTTTCTTGGCTGAGAAGCCTCTGTAGACTTGTTCCTTTTGCCGTTCTACTGCCAACCTGTAAGCCAGACTAAACTAGCCTGAAGAAAATTGATAAAAGAACCAGAGAAAAGGGAAAAAGTGCGTAATGCAAAACAAAAAAACAAAAAAAATAGTTTTGAACCAGGTAACTGACTGATATTGAATCATTATTCTATTTTGAGAGCTCACACCATGGTCATTATCCTACCAGGCAGGGTGTCCCCCTGAGTTGTCATGCCACAGCCTGATGCTCTGCAGCTCCCCCAGGGAGAAGGGTGTGGTCAGCAGGAATGTATCCACTGCACCCCTCTCAAACAAAGGCTTGTCAGGGTCAGTGAGGTGATGCGGCTCACTCTCTCCTTCTGTGCCCAGTAGAGTAACTGTAACCTGCAGCAACAACAGTCATGAACCGGGGTGACTGGGTGTTTTACCAGAGACCGTATGATGTCCTCTAGCTATGGTAACTATTCACACTGACCTGAGAGGAGGTGGAAGCGCCTCTCCGATGCCCGGTGCTGACATTCAGCATGTAACGGTACTCCGCCAAGGGGTCATTGTCTTCCAGCACTGTTACTTTCACCTACAAGGAGTAACACTTGATCAACAACTCAAACTAATGAATAGCAAAAACATACAGGACTATTAGTGTCAATAGTTTTACTCTATGCATTGATTAGATTATCATGTTCTCAAGATGTCTGTATAGTCAAATTCACTAGACTAGACAAAGGCTTCTGTGAATGTTCAAGAGACACCTTGGCTATGTCCTGGATGTCCTTCCTGCGTGCCCACACGATCACCAAGAGATAAGCAACGAAGATGGCACCAACAAAGCACACCACCACTGGGTTGTCTGAGAAGGTGGCAAAGAGCTCAGCCGTACGGGACACATCCACCAGGTTGGGCATGACGAAGAATGAGCTCCCGAAGAAGGTTAAATGGTTACATAGGCACTGGGTGACCAACGGTGTGGTTAGAGGACCAACCTAAGAAGACTACTTTCAGTTGATGCATTCCTTTTAGGCAGTGTATGGTACAGCAGTGTGACTTTTATTTATTATAGGTTGTTGTGTAGTAATTGTCACACTCACCCTGCAGCCATCTTCACTCCATGTGGATTTGGTTTCATCCCAGTACTTGCACTGAGCAGCAATGGAGGTGATGGTCACAGTGGCATTGACAGATTTAACCCCTGCTGCTACAATGGGCTTCACCACAAGGTAGTACAGCCCAACCCTTCCTGCCAGGTCACTGGGAGCCAGTACCCAGGTGTACTGCTCATCTATCCCCAAAACAATCAATCAGTGTTATTTCTAAAAACGTATCATGCTTCACAATAGTAACTGTCTTTTCAGAAATGAGTTACCTTGTGAATAGCCTTGGTGGGGCATCTGAATCTTGGCTTCATATTTCTTATCATTTGGGTAGTCTTGATACCCCAGCAACAATACAAATTGGATATCCTCTGAGGGCTCCATCTTTAACACCAGGGTTACATCCGGTGACGGGATATCAATCATTAGTGTGCTGTAGTTTCCCAGGTCAAGAATTGTGCTGTTGTCATGTCCGTCTTCAAGTCTTGGCAAGAAGATCTAAGAATCATACACCTTTTTCAGAAATATAACACTGCTACAGTAATAAATCTTTAGTAACATTTGATGACCTTTCAAATAATGAATATTATTAAAAATGTTTGTGCATAGTCCCTCCAATATAGGGGTCCTAAAATTATTTGAATTATGTACAAGACTTTGAACATTCTGATAGACTGTGTAGAATGGATGGGAGCAGGTTTCTAAGCTTCATAATGAAAAGCTATTGAATTAATTTCTTTGAGACATGTCATTGATTGATGGTTCCTAACCATAAGCAGGGTTACATTGTAGCTGAGTTCATGAAAACAAGAACTGATCTCGGGGTTCGACCTCAGTTTCGCGTTGTTATAACAAAGGATATAATAGCCCACATAATTATAGCTGATGTAATTACACACATCCAATACCCTCAGCCCCGGGTCATCTTTCTGAGCCCCAGGAGTTTATAAAGTCTGGTGATGTGCGTGATGTAACTCTTCTTCTCTTTAATGTTTCAGTTACCTTGTGGCACAACCATAGACTGTATATATTAATGGACAAAGCATCTGGTTCGGTGAAGTGAAGCAATTGCGGAAGAGCCTTAAATCTGCATTCTATCTGAATTCCATCTGGGGGCGAAATGTGTGGATGCAAAAGGAGGTCGGTTTCTGTAGAAGTCTATGAGAAAGTTCTTACATGATTTATTACCTCAGTAAACATTTTCATAATCAGTTTATGGTCTCAATCACTAAGTCTTCTGCAATACAGAATGATGTAGTTTTGAATTATGTTGATTTTAAAATCGTCAATGACTGCGCCCATAACAGCAAACTCCACAACTCATAGCCAAGGGGGTAGGCTTACACCCGGAAGTTGAAGCAGCCCTGGGTGGATTCTGATGATACCTGGCTATCACCTTAAGTTAGCATTCCATTCATTTTAGGGGTCACTTTGACAGCGAATACATTTACATCCAAAGCATTTAAATACTTTATTTCTAAAGAAACAGGACAATGTATAAAAAGCTCCATTACCTTGTATCTCACATTATGGCCACGTAGCAGGCGTTTTTGTGAAAATATGCTAACTATTGTGTCATAACCATGCAACTAACTGTCCTTGAGAAATTACTGTATAATCCAGAAAAAGCTCGCAGGCAATCGGGGAGACGTGGAGGCATGCAGTCAAAATAACAAAATAATTAATGAGAATACTTAGCAAAAGTTGCTCCTGCTCCTACACTCATGGACAACTCCTACTCACACTCTCCTTTCTCTGCAAGAGGCAAGATTCGGAATAATTCAGATTTATCTTGGCACAGCTAAAATAAAAATTACAACTTTCAGAGACGCTGCTCATGTCACGCTCATCTTGAGGCTGCGCAGTATGTTTGGCTATCACCGAAAAAGTGCTTCTAATTGACTTCACTTTCTCTCCATAGGAATGAATGGCAAGGCTCCGTCCACCTTGTATACTCTCATTGCTCATAGAAGATCTCCACAAACCAATGGGTGATGTCACACATGCTCTGTCCATTAATATATACAGTCTATGGGCGCAACTCCATGCTGCCTTCACGGGAATGGGAACTCTGGAAAATGTATGCTTTTTTCTTGGTATTACCTGTGGAAGAATTTGGCAGAGATTCAAGTAATAAGTTATTACTTTTAAAATTAGCCTTATGAGAAATGAGAATTATTTATGTTTATAATATTATTTACAAAGTCATTTATTTATTTTGTCAAAGCACTTATGGCATGGAGTCACTGTCTTTAGGGGGCTTTTTTATTTGAACTGATCACCAGCTGGAATTCACCCGGGTGGTGAGGAGACTGAACACCTCGCCAGATGAGGTGGTCCCTGTTTTTTGCCATGTCCACATTTACCCTGTCCTATATTTCAGGCAGCAAGAACGTGAAGGCCGATGCTCTAACCGTCCAGTATGACAAAAAGGAGAGGACGGTAGATGAGAGCAGACACTCCTGCTAGGTGTGCACCCAGAGTAAGACATCGATGCACCTCTTTTGGTCCCACAACAGCCATGGTTGCACCTGTCAATTTACTTTTTGACAGACCTCGCTATTTGCTGGCTCCTACCTCTACTCAGTGTTTCCACAGCTCTGCAGACTGCACATGCTCTGTTCAACCATATGTTCTGGCACGATAGCATCCCGGAGGATATCGTTTTCTATCCTGTCAGCCAGTTTACCTCTGGTGTGGAAGGCATTTATGGAGAGACTGGGGTACATGGTAAGTATCAACTCTGTTTCCATCCGGAGACAAACGTGCAGGTAGAGCGGATGAACCAAGACCAGCCAGGGGAGGGGTTGAAGTTCCTGCCCTGGGCCAAATATGCCCAGAACCCGTGCCACCACTCCTCCAAAAACTCCCCCAGTTGGGGTTCCGGCTTGACCGGAGGCACGTGCCCCCTCAGATTTTTGAGCCAAGTGGATTTTCCTTTTAATATCTGTATTTGTGGGCACATGTTTCCGTGTGTTGTGCACACTGTGCCGCCTTAAAATAGGTGCATGACACCTCTGCTCTTGACCATGAACCTAACCCCCACCGACTCTGCCGGAAGCTGGGTCTGCAGTTTGTGGGGCCATATACAGTCCTGAGGAGAATCAATGAGGTGAAGGACACAAGTATTACAACTGCTTAACACCATAACACCATGCGTATTCACACATTTTTCCATGTGTCGCTGGTGGTGGAAGGCCCTCTTCTATGGTCGAAGGTGGGCTGGTCTACGATGTCCGGTCCATCCAGAATTTGAGACGTTGGCAACGTGGCCTCCAGTACGTTGTGAATTGGGAGTGTGTGGCCTGGAGGAGCAGTACTTTGTCCCAGCCCGAGACGTCCTAGACCCCAAGCTCCTGCATGAGATCCATCAGCGGCAGACTAATTGGCCAGTGGCGTGTACTCTGGATCATCCTCAGCATTGGGGCATCATGTCATCGGGGACTATCACATCTCCCGATTCGGGGGCTCCCCTGCTGGTGCGCTGAGTCTCCAGTGGTCGGCGTCACCAGCATTCTGAACACCACCGTTTCTCTACACCCCCCCGGCACACCTCTCTGTGGGCTAGGGTTATGTTATGTGGGCTATTGTTTACCTTGTGTCACTGTGACGGATTGTTATATATATTCCTGTGTCTAAACCAAGCGGCTTTTCAGTATAATGTTATTGCTTTGTACTGTTGCACAGTGCTGTTTATTTTGAGCATTACTGTAGCCTATTTATTTTCTGTTGCTGGTAATATATTATATACTGTGAGCAAAGCGTGCATTTAATTCTAATTTATGCAAGCACCAAACATTACACGTGGGACAAAAAAAGGAACAGGGACTTTAGTTTGTATATTTCTCAGACATAGGTATACTTCAAAACAAACTTCATAATTGTTTATTTTTTAGATACTAAAAGTTGTTTTGGTAACTAGTGCCTGTACTGGAGTGCGAATGGTGAAAATAAAAAAAATTATTGCTGGCTCACCCTCAAACCTATAGTGTTACCACGTGCTTTAAGACTTGACATTTATTTAGTTCATTAAAAATAATCTACAGACTTTTAATTGTGATATACTGCAATACTAAAAATGTGTTTAAAATCATTACAATCAGGGGCTCTTGAGTAGGACACCACTGAAATTGCTATTCTGTTGCAGCATTCTAACCTCAATCTCCTCAGACAGGTTCTCTACAGGGATGACCGATCCATCCTCTCTGGTGAGAGACAAAGACCCCATGGCGCCACTGATATTACCCCCCTCCCTCCAAGAATATGGATTCTTCTCAAAACTCAGCATCTACAAAAAGTAGAACAATTTGAAAAAAGAGAATAAAGGGTAAGACCACAATTACTATATTAACATTCAACAAATTAAATAAATGAAGCCTAAAATAGTTTCCCACTTTTACTGACATGTATATATACACCTGCAAACATTTAGACTTACTCGCACATCCACTGGTACATCTGGAAGGACCTCAGCACCCATGGACGGGAAGACAAAGCTTGCAGAGGAGCTGTCTGGGATGTTTATAGACTGAATGCTACTTGGAGACATTCTAAAGAGTGATAGAGCATAATGTACTGTTACTCTATATTGAGGCAATCTAACATGAGCTTTTTATGTTGTAACACCTACATTATGAAAAGGTAATTACATTTGTTAGAAACCTTTCACATTTTTAGGTTTCTGCTATCATGATCTTTCCCACATGCCTCTTACCTGCTAGCAAAAAGACTGATCTCAGAGCTTTTAATAATTACAGGCTCTTCACCAACCAGTTTCCCATTTAAAAGTGCACTTTGCACATTGTCCATACTTTTGAGGAGTATCTTTGTGACTATTCTCTGTAAAGACAAAATATTATTTAATATGGCTTCTTAAAGGAAAAGTGTATAATGTTTTACATTAGCAGACAATGTATCAAGAGCAACTCATGGCTTACAGAAGCAAGTAGGATAACATTTCTTAACCAACCTTATGACATATTCTTGCCAGTTCAGATATTAGATATAGCAGTCTTTCAGCTCAAACCACTTGGCTATCTACTGCCCTAATTAAACTAACCTTCACAAATGGGATATATCATTGCAAGTGTTATTTGGTTGTATAAAGGGTTTTGGCACAACGATCTACATGGGACTTTCATGATGCTGAAGAGGATGTTGCATGAAGATCCCAATGTATGATTCTCTTACTGAAGTCTATATATTTACGTAAATGTATTAAATGAAAAAACAACATTTGTTTTGTTAAATGCATTCTGGGGTTTTTGGTCACTGATTGTAAAACTGTGTACTATTGTATGTCATGTTTTTGCCCCCATGTTTTTACATTTTTTACATGCCGATTTGTGCCATATCATTAAAAACCCTCTATTTTGAATTTAAATTAGTATATCTAACAGAGGTAAAAATCATTTTACTATGAACATTTGCACAATATATTACACAAACATCCCAAAATGAGAGGTTTGTTAGTTTCATATATACCAGAAATGCATGTTCATTTTAATTGCTATTATCATAGAACAAAGAGAAGGTAAAATATATCACCTGTGTGCTTGCATTTGAAGAGACTCCCAGGATATGGCTTGCAGTCTCAACAATTGGTGTAGCTGCTTGTACCATCTCCACTTCTCCCCCTTTCTCACTGACATTCATGGAAACCAGGGAAGAGCTAAGGTCAGCCACCAGGAAGCTAGCTTCTAACTGGAAAAGGAAAAACATTAAAACATAGGCCAATGGGAATATTTCAGCAATATATGTTCAGGAAAAGGGATGGTGCAGTGCTCTTATTTACAAGTGTACCTGAGCAGCAGAAGTTACTTCATCTGCTCTCTCAGTGAGTCCGGCCACTGCTCTGGCTGTCATCTGCACTTCCTGAGGAGTGGTGTTTGGGGCATTCTTTAGCACTGCAGTCAAGCTGCTCAGCATCTCTTCTCGCAGCTGGAACATTAACATATGTACATACATGTGAGATGAATCCCCTTAAATGCAAGTATCAGGTTTTTGCGCCTCTGATTTTTACAATCAAATTATCAAAATCCATTGGATAATGGGGGTCAGATGACTCTCTGTTAATGGAGTCGGTCTTGTAGTCAGAAGGTTGCCGGTTTGATTCCCCACTGTGCCAAAAGTCTTTGTGTCTTGAGCCAGGCACCTTACCATAATGTGCTCCAGCGTGATGTCCCTGTACTTACTTAAGTCACTCTGCAAAAGAGCGTCTAGTAAATGTGTAATGATGTCCTTGTTCCTGTGTTCTGTTCTTGTTTTTTTTAGGATTGAGTTTAGTCTTGCTAGGATCTATGTATGCCCTTGTTTTTTTCCTTCTCCCTGATTCCTATGAACGCATCACTATTCCAGCTATCCCCTTCATCCTGATTCTCCTTGAACGCATCTCTCAAGCCAGATTCCAATCACCCTGTATTCAGATCACCTGTTCCTTATTGCCCTCTATATATACCTGTCCTTTCGTGTTCCTCATTGTGAGGTATTATTCGTGCATGAACCTACTGAACACTTGTTCCCTGATCTGCCTAGTTTTGAGTATTTTTACCTTGACCTGTTAATAAAATCTACCTTTTGTACCTTTGCCCTGTGATATTCCGTGTTGCCTAACTCTGCCTGCCTGCTGACCATCCATTTATTCCTGGTATCATATGTGTGTGTTTATCACAGTGTTCTGTACCCTGCTTGCACCTTTTTGACTACCAGTGGTTCCTGGGAATTGTACTGTTTGGAACTGTTCCATGTACTGAACAATATATTCTTTATTAAATCACATTATTGTATTTTTCCCTGCATCTGGGTCCTTTTTCCTTCAGGGCTACTGGGTATCATTACAAAATGAGTAAAATGTCAAATGGATAAATAGTCATACTAAGTATACCATTTAAGAAATATACACATAACATTTTTTGTGTGGGTCCGTTTTGTTGTGTTCATTTTTGTTCATTCTGTTTTGTTTTGTTTGGCTGTTTTTTGTTTGCGTTAGCAACATACTGAGCATGTATATTCGGATTGAGACTTCCCTAATTGAGACAAAATGATCTGGTAAATGGAGTTCATACCTTACTGGTGACCATGATTTTCTTTACTCTTTCTATTTGTTTTATAGGTCACTGTTAAGATATGAACTCCATTTACCAGATAATTTTGTCTTAATTAGGCACTTCCCAAAACTCGTGAACTCATCAAGTAACTGAAAAGTAATCCTAAAAGTAACTTTTCCCAACTGTACCAAAAACAGAATGAATGAAAAAGCAGAGTGCATTATGCAAAACTAAAATAAAAGACGCCGGATCATGTGGCTTGTAAATCAATGTTAAATAAAGGCAGGCTATTATAAATTGAGACTGAACATTGATGCTAGCTAGCTGAACGTTCTGAATTTAGGAATATCGGCATGGAAAAAATAAAGTGTTAGCATGTTACTTCCTCCTTACCTCCTCTCTGGCACCTTTTTGGTCATCACTAGATTCCTTATTTAGCATGTCAGATACAGACATGAACATCTGTCCCAGGCTCTCCCCAGTTAGTAACCCTTGCTGATGCAGTTGAGCTACAGTGTTCTGTACCACAGACTTCAGATCCTTCACTGAGGAACTAGAGCTGGCAGGCCGCACCTTCGGAAACAACAGTAAAATTACAGCTGCAGATACAAATGAATTAATTCAAACAATATGGAATGGGAAGGCAACATGCAATAAATTAATCTGTAATATGATTCATTTTTCTTAAAGAACGATAGGTAATGACAAACCTCAGTGTTGAGTGTGGCATTGATTTTTCTATTCCCATTTATTACAGTAACCACCACAGCCAGACTGTAGTTGTAACTGCTATTCCCAAGAGGCAAAAAAATCGACTTCACTTCATTTTCGTAACTGCAGTGCAAGTAATTACCTGAAATAGAAAGAAATACTAAATGAACTTTTCTCATAAAGCAGCACTTAATTTGAATACAGAGCACTTCATTTTGTCATTACTGTCTGCAAAATTTTAATTTTAAATTTAAGTAAAATAGACAACAGTTTAGATTTCAGAAAGCTCACCTTTGTCTGTTTTGAAACAATACTGACATTTGTCTGTGGAGCAGGAGGCTGTTGCACAGGTGATCTGGAAAGCATCTAGAACAGTGCCTGACTGAGGTGTGATCGTACATGAAGGGATGAGGGTGAAAGTATTTGTGGCTGTAGTCTGAGATACAGTTGCAGTAGTAGTTGCTGAAATGATCGGAGCAGCTGATTGAGAAGAGGCTGATATTGGGCTGCTTGTCGAAGGCAGAATGGTGGTGGCAGGTGGTATGTTAGTCAGAACAGGAGCAGTTGTTGCAACACTTGGTATTTGAATAGTGTACTTGACAAAGCCAGATGTCGTCTTACCTAAAAATATAGGTGAAACTTAGGTGAAACCCTATACATTGATATAAATACAATGAAACTTTAAATAATGTGGATAATTTTTAAATCATTTTTTTAATATCTTTGTATTCCAACATTTTGGATTTGGAATTGAGTGCAGAACATCATTTGTAATCCCTATAAGATTAACAACTAAGAAATTATATATTGTTTTGTGCATAGTCCCTCCATATACAGTAAGGGTATTTAAATAGCTAGATAACCTAATGTTTAGTACCACACATCCTAAGGTAATTCTTTCTCAGGTGTGAATAAATTAAGAGAAGTGAGTCAGTTCCTGTTAAAGCCATGTATTGCCTAACCATAACACTACCTCCACTATGTTTTACAAATGACCTGGTATACTCTTGATCGCAGGCAGTTTTCTCTAGTCATCAATCTGGTACAATTTATTCTTCATCTCATTTGACCATAAGATTTCGTTCCATAACTCTACATGCTCCTTTAAGAAACGTTTGGCTAAATGACACTAAGACATTCTGATCTTGAGGCATAATAACTTGCTTCATGTTGTGTACCATCTAAAGTTCTTCTGGTCTAATCTTTGAGACATCTACATAGGGCTGGGTGATAAAACGATAACGATATGTCTTGCGGTAGACACATAATCAATATCAATAAAAAATGTGTTCGATAAAACGTTAGATAATTTCCTTTGCTTCGTCGGAAGAAACCAGCGGTTGCGAAGCAAAGGAAATTTTGAATTTTGGTTGCATAAACAATTATTTTTTTTGAATTTTGGTTGCATAAACAAAGGCACTCACTTTCTGGTAACCTAGCAACTTAGCGAGTGACACGCTAACAGCCAATCATTTAACAGTATCAAGTTTGGTTGCGCAATATTATTGTCTCGTGAGTCGTGTTGGATTCTTCCATAACTGAAACTGATAAGATGAAAATTAGTGCTGCAGCGAGCGGAAAGATTGTTGATAAAACGGGAAAAGTCAGCTCGCCAGTATGGCAGTTTTTTGGTTTTTAAAAGTCTGAATGTAGTCAGACCAATATTGTCTGCAAATTATGCAAAACCGTCGTCCCCACCAAGACTGGTAATATCACAAACTTGTTTTCCCCACCTTCTCAGGTCTCAGGTTTCTCTGTTTATATTTAACACTTTGCACTATTTTATTACACTTTATTCAAAATTTATTAATAAAATTCTTTATTAAGAATTAAGTATTCTAATTTTGCACCTTAGTGTAACAGATAATTGTTAAGTGTTTTTTGTGATTTTAGACTTATGTTTACATTTTAATTAGTTGAGTGTTTTCCATGGTTGTGTTGACATTTCTGCCTTTATAACTGAGGGGATTATAATCAGTGGATGGTTAAATTTAAAATATATATTTTTTAATTTAATATTTTTTTCCTGCTCCTTATTCTAAATAGGTCATAAAACAGATCAATAATTATCGATATCGACCGATATGAAACACTTATATCGTGATAGAATTTTCAGCCATATCACCCAGCCCTACATCTACTGTATGCTTACCTACCCAGGTATGTTCCTGATCTTTTTGAGTTTTGTTCAGGGTTTTTCTTCACCATTAAACATATTTTTTGCTCACCCACTTTCTTTTCTCCATGGTTTACCACATAGTTTACAATGGAGGAAAATACTCTCATAAGTACTCTTGACATGGAAATTCTGTGAAATGTTGTGACAAACTGTCATTGTAGATAATTCCAGATATATTAGGGACATTTTAAATTCTTCTATATTTTAATGCAAAAATACAACTTATAGCCTCTTTAAAGCTGACGTTGGTTGAGTATAGATACAAAAAATATATATACAGTATCTCTTACTGTCCAAGGCCCGGTTCCCCAAAACGTTCTTATCGCTAAGTAGTTCTTAACCTATTCCTTAACCTCTCTCTTAACCTTATGGCACGGTTCCCGAAACGTTCGTACGCTAAGTATATCTTCTGTAAGTCACACTTTCATAAGGTTGGTCTGGACCATTCGTAAGCTCTCTCTTAGCGTTGTTTGAGCTCAAGCCGCTAGTCGCCGCCACTACAACAATGATTTTATGGACATTTTATAACTATAATAAAATATGTTCGCAATGGATACAGGCCTATTTAGGAAATTGACTTTATTTGGTATCAGAACTAATATGTGGTAATTAGCCTAGGCTATTTC